>JAHWXV010493350.1:0-19618 GCA_024586415.1 Phrixothrix hirtus | reverse complement strand
ATATATATATATATATATATATATATATATATATATATATATATATATATATATATATATATATATTGAATACGAATAAAACTTACATGCAAAAGAATGTACATTTAAATAAACACCTACTGGTCATCGTCGTCGTCGTTGTTATAGCCATCGCAATATTTCAGTATTCAACTAAATAGAAAAGTTAGAATAGTTATAAAAGGCAATTCTAAAGTTCATTATGTGTACCTAAACTATAACTATAAGGCAAGCATAGTGGTTACAGCTTAAAGATTACGCTACAATAAACATTTATGCAAATGGAAGGGTTAAAAGCAAACTTCAAGTTCATTGCGTGCACTTGTCAGGTTTTCAAGATTAATAGTATTAAATAAACATAAATATTCATGTAACCGAAATTAGTATAAATTAGTAATCAAATGTAATTTTTTAAAACACGCCTTTACATTATGTGAACCTATATTGCAAATAGCGTATATCATTTAACATCCCCGTAGTTTACGATAGAGCAAATGCTTGCTCTGTGTAATAAAAAAGATATTCTAACGTTGTTTAAATAATAATATTGAACATAAAATTAAAGAATTCCATTTAGAACCAATGGACAAATTGATTTGGATTTAACTCGTTAATATTGCTTGAATGTACCATGTTTAGAGTAAAAGCTTTTTCTTTGTGCAATACAAGAGGATAATTAGAGAAGAAACGTGTTTAAAGTTAGTTAACTGCAACGGCTAAACTGTGTGAATTTTACATAACTGATGTCCTTTTTAAGTACACCCCCCCCCCCACATTAACTAACCGGCGTTGCTCGTAAAATTGATAAATATTCGAATACTGCAGCTACAAATTTTGGGATAGCGAAGCTCCATCATTTCACACGCTTGATGCAAGAATTTTAATCAAATATATAGAAATTCCATGATGTGTATTGTCACACTTCTCTGGTACTTTGTACTGGTTAGAGAGAGTTTGATCAAAATAATTGGGATCAAGTTGCCTTTGTCAACTTGACTGGCTCACCGGCTTGAGCTAAAAATGCAAGAGACTTTTGAGGGGGTTCAATATTTAATTTATAAACCTCTGCTTTAATTTACGATGGTAACGTTATAAGGATTTTCACCAGTATGATTGTGCATCATTATGATTCTATACTATGCTCTCTATTTTAATGTGTATGATTTCATTTTGTATATTGTATATGGTATTAAGATTCGAATTATATCTTTAATAAAAGTGTGATTCTTTTTATACATATATTTCAAATGTTAAATTCGTTATTTATACTGTACAGTGATTATATGCTATAATATGTACAATTCTATGGTTCTATATCATCAAGTTTGCCAAGCATTTCATGTTCTATAATAAATCTATGCTACAAGATGTTATCGTAAGGTTTCAGGTTATATTTGTTTGCGTGCATAATTTATTTGGGTATTAAAGTGTGTCTGTGAATCAACAAATTAGGTAAGGAGATAAATGGTAAGGAGTTCTTTATTTGTTATGCCTTTTGTAGGTTACAAAGTATTAATTGAAATAGAAGCCACCCGAAATGTTTTTCTGCTTCGTATCATTACGGGACTATACACACAACAGCCGAAGTTGTCCAGGAGCATTGTACATCTCTAAATATATTTTACGATAGTCATATTCTCTATTATAACTATCGGAAAGCGTCCTTATAGTGTTAGCAGAGAATTACGTTTCCCGTAATACAGCGGAAGTCCTCCAGATATGTTATGTTCACGAATACAAATGGCGAGGAAATAAGTTTAATGGAACTTTTAATTTTTAGGGCGTGGTTCAGGTGAGAGAGTTGTGAAGACTCTGATTGTTTAGTGTTTATTTCTGGCTTTTGTAGTCCTTTTGTTATTATAAATGTTGATAAAATATAATTTTTGAGAATTAAATTGTAATATACTGAAAGTTTAAATGTCTTCTATTTTAATTTAGTGAAAATCACCATAGCTTTCTACCTATCTAAACTATCTTAAAGTTACATTGTGCTATAGCCAAATAGGTGACCAATTGAGTTCAACTTAAATAATTTAGAGTTCATTGGGTTTCTATTTTATAGTTATGTTCAATTGTACCTTTTACCACTAGATGGCCATACCTGTTCGGTTTTTGTATTTATTTACATTTCTTGACTTGGTATGAAAGTATAATGAACTTATATTTTCAGTAATATGTTATTAGGGTATCCTTTATATTGAATTCTTTATTGATTCTAAAATATTTAATTAAAATGTCATTTTTGTTTTATTTAAGGGATTCTTCCATGGGTTATTTATATTTCAATACTTATAATAATTTATAATTTAAATTTCATTATTTACATTTAGTTTTTAATCATGTTTTACCGTTCTTGTACGATATTAACCTTCTGTAACAATATATTTTAATACAGAAGATATAAACATCGATATGGCGATTAATCAGGATCGGGGAAAACGTAACAGTATGTTTTCATGATCGATATTTGCTTACGTACGCGCACGCGTTTAAATGTTAGTGGAAGAGTTAAACTTATGTGGTGGCTACTCAGCGGTGGGGGTTCGCGCCTAAACAGTTAGACTACGAAAAAGCACGTTTTATAAAGCCGCGAATGAAGTTTTCTTTAAAATAATAAAGTAATTTTTAAATAAAAATAAGGATTCTGAGTGTAAAATGGAATCTTACAGTAAACAAAAGTTAAGCTGCTATTTCGGGTTTTCTGAGGAAGAGGTCGACTGTTGTGGTTGCCACGAAGCAGTGAAAAGCGACAAAATCAATCAAAATTGCAAAATCCGAAAAAATAAGTGTGGAGGAATGGACGAAGAAATATATGTAAATATAACAGAATATCATCCGCTGTCTGTGGAAGAGTTAAGCAAGCGAGATATATTTGAGTGTTTTGAAGCTAAAGTTAGAAAGGCATTTAAAAGTTATCGTTTGTGTTCGCCTTTTTATCATACCATCAAAATAAATGATCCGGTTAAAGCCTTTACATCATCAGTATCTATAATTTTTGCTGATTTCTATTGTTTAGTATATTATTTTAACCGAATGTAGGTATAGACAGCTACTTTTTCCAAGATTTCTATAGTGAAATGCTAATTCTATACTTCAATTAGAGTTTTCTTCTTTCTAGCTTCATCTTTTACATTCGGCAGTTGAATTGCAATATTATTAGTGCGTCTTCAAAAATTAGGACATTATAGCAAATGTGTTCTTTATATAATATCATCATATACTATGTAATAAGGTACATCTTGCCTTTTACTAACTTTTCACGGAAAATCTAGTTCTAACACTTGATCAGGCACATCTTACCCCGTATGTGGATTTAAATTTCTAATTGACTTTCTTCTAAACTACAATCACCGTCTCCAACTAATTATATTTCGTCTGAAAGGCCCAAAAGCTTCTTTTTCAGTACTACGTCTAGACGTTTCCTAAAATTAATTAAGAAATGCTTAAAAATATATTTATCAATTACACAAAAATAGATTAACAACCCGCCATTGTATTTAATGGAATTAATTGCCTCAAAAATAGCATCAGATATAGAGACCACATATATTGAAATCTTCGAAAACAGCTATATCCGATACTATTTCTTTGGTACTTACCAGCATGCTCGGATTGAGTAGGTACTGAAAATTGTTGCTTGATATAGTAACCGGTGTACCTATAACATTAAATATTCATACTTATCGGTCCCTTAAACAGAATATTATAGCGAATTCTATTTATATGAACTACCCATCACGAAACTGATATAAGTGCATTTAAAGTTTACTACTTATAACTTAAATGATGCATTACACCGGAGCTACTATTCGATTTCTGATCAAAGTTTATAATACATGTCACTATAATAACCTTTATAACACGAACTGTAAAGACTCGTGCAGTCTTGATCATATTGGCAAGAAAAGAAGTTCAAAGGTAGTAAGTATGGTATTTGTGATTTATTTGGTTCGTTTCCATTTATACTGCGGTTAAGTAGCTATAAAATAATCTGAATACAAAAAATTAAAAAATGTAGTATAATTATTGCCATCCTTATCTTCTGAAGGCGAAAATGAAATTTTAATTAGATTAGCTTCCATCAAAATAACAATGCTAGTGTTCGATTTAACATCAAACATGAAGTGCAGTTTGAGTTGGTATAAATTGGAAACGTTATTAGTAACAAACCACTCAGGAACATATATGTAAAGAATGTGTTAGTCTTTAATTACTGATAAAACCTATTTCTCTAAAGATAATATTAAACCAGTACTTATATACTGACTTCAATAAAAAAGGCAACACCTAGAATTAGTTGAGCGATTTTATTGAAATTTCTACAGACAATGTAATGTATCACTACAAACAAACGATTAAAATTTGAAAAAAAAACAGAACTAAATATATCTTTTCAATTCTCTGTGCACTTTTTTAGATGGCGTGGTAGACTGAGAATCTAGTGACCAATGTAGTCTTGTGGTATATTATTTCAAGCAATAATTGGAGGATGACAATGTTAGCTCCTTCCTAAAAGCGTATTGTTGCCTATGCCATATGTGGACGTGCATTGTCTTGTTGGAAAATGAAATTTTCCAACCCCTTTAAATATGCAAGTGCAATAGGCTACAGTAACTTAACAATATAACCGGCTGCGTTAAGTTGCCGCCAATAAAGACCAACGGTGATCTATTACCGTAATATATTACACCCCATATCATCGTTACTATGGTGAGAGTTGTGCTGCGTTCTACATCCTCATACGACTGTCTTTGGGACCACAAACGAAATCGAGATTCGCCACAGATCGCAATTTGATGCAATTATTGTGCAGAATTCGCTATTTTGTTGTTGCATTGGTAGAGAAAGACGCAAAAATGAACGGTACGAATGCAGTCCATAAGATTTTATCCGACGACAAATATATGACATTAACATTCTGCATCCTACACCTCCCACCCAGTCTATTACAATCAGCTGATTTATGGAAAATCTATCGCTTGTGGACAAAGATCTTGAACAACTTTCTTCATGATCTGTAGTTTCCGGGGACGTCCAGATCCCGTTATTGAACCCCTTCTTTAGACTATTTGGATCAACAGCCCACTACTGTTTCACCGTCACGATTTATATGGCCAGCAATACCTTTAAGCGAAGTCCGGCCTATCTCGTGCCAATAATGCGCTACGTTCAGAAACATTTAATTGCCGCTAAGTTTTACATTGGCGAAAACTTGTCATTCTTAAATGTTCAGAAGGCAATAATTGTCGATAAATAATTCGCAAAATTGACAATTATCAGATATCAATAGTTTTATTTCATAAAATGTATTGTTAATACGTGCAAACAAACAAATCATTTAAATTTTAATTATCACTTTGTTTTATCAAAATAGGCATTTTGTTAAAATTGATGGACAACATCTATGTGTTGCAATTTCTATGGAAGTCTGTATTTATTCAAAGGAATGTACTTTTTTTAATTTGTTTCTATCGTATAAGGTTATATTTAAAATGCTATGAGGATGACAATAATTCTAGTAAAGTTTTAAGTTTTTAGTATTCATATTATTTTGTCGGTATCTAACCACAGGATAAATGGAACCAAATCAAATAATCACAAATACCATAATCTCTATTTTTGAACTTCTTTTTGCGTAAATAATACCAAACCACACATGAGCCTTTAAATTTCGTGCTGTAAAACTTGTTCTGGTGTGACGGAAGTGCAAACCTTGATCACAAATTGAACAAAAACGTCGATGCTAAATTCCTGATAATTATTAATACAATTATTAGTCATTTCACATAGGTCTTACAAAATTCCACTTTAACGGAAATTTTTATGAGTCCTAAATAATTTTTGTTTCGTAGAACTAATGGTACGATTATTTAGAATGGTCATAAAATATAAAATTCTACAATAAAATTGAATGAAGTTTTGTAAAATGATTATAGTTAAGAAGTCTGAGAACGATACCCTCGCAAACTAATAATAACGAAATTTTTGCAAAGTGAGATAAACGATGTATTTTAAAATCAACAAGTCTCATTTGGCACAACAAAACGAAAATTCTGTTATCATAGCAATCAAAGCGACCATAAGCATTTCAAAAAAAGAAAACCATGTCTTTTTTGCTGCAATCCAAGTATGACTAATGTGTGTGTTATACTGATCTCGCGCATTCACAAAGGTGACCGAGTTGCATCTCGCGTACTGCCGCTGTGCCGGCAAATTGACCAAGTAAATTAACCAATCCAGCTAGTTAAATAAGAAGCTTTTACCTGATACAAGTTATCAAATATACTTCCATCAAAATTCTCGTTGTACAAGTTACATTCGTATTTAAAAACGCAACACGTTATAAGTAATTAACAACAATTAATTATTCAAACCAATCAATTTACAACGAGAATCACGGCATGTAATTCAATCGTTTAAAATACATAAATTGATATACAACGAAATTATCAGCTCCAAGGTCAAAGGAAAGTGCAATTGTTTGAAACTAGATTATTGAAAACCTCCTCTCAAATATATTGTTTAGTTATTTGCAAAAACTAAATTTAAAAATTGAAAGTATTTTCCAACACAATTGCGAAAATCCAAATAGAAAGGATATAACATTATGATTTGTAGAAATTCCTTAGAAAATTATATATAAAGGTTTATCATACTTCTGTTCTTTTTCTAAATAACTATTTAATTTAATATTATTGTTTTCTTCTTCATTTTATTTTAGTTAATGTGTGTCGTTGAATTTATATATGTATGTGTGTAAATAAATTTAACATGACATAACTTCTCTATTGTTTATATCGTTGTAAAGAAGACAGGCAGCGCCCACTAACAAAATTTAACAATAACTTGTATTTTTCAAATAAGTATCCCAAAGTAATAAGAGTTGACAGTTATGAGTTTATATAGGTAGAAGCTCATAACAAATAAATGTTTGTTTTCGTATGCTCTATTTTGAAAATCAGCTGCATAAGACTTTAGTTACCTCATTAACTTCAACAAATAAAGCTTTAATTAGAGCGCAGCGAAAACCCATGTATTGCATTGTGTAATTTATAAATCGAGTGTTTAAAATGCACTTAAATCATTTTTGTGTTGGTTGGTACATATAAGTTGGGAACGTTATTAGTTTGGTGAAAATTACTTAATTTAATTTAATTAGTATAATGACCTACTACCTCAGAAATCTTTACAAAATAAATCAAACGTTCAACAAATTAAAAAACGAAAATATAGTTTTGTGCGTAATTTGTCAACATAGCTACCAAGTTTTTCCGGAGGATACAAAATTAGCGTGTCTTTTAATATTTCAACAAGAAAAATAGGATAACTTTCACTTTGTCCCAAATTATTCCAGCTTACGATATACCCCACATCTGGTCTATTGCAGATATTTTAATCCTTAGACCCTTAAATTTTTAAAATCAGTTTTATATGGGTAAAACTTTTATACTGTTTTTGTGTATTGCCATTTATTTGATTTAGATCTAATTATATAATTAACAAGTACTCATAAAATCATGTCTTACCTTTAAGACTAAAATGGACCCTTCTCTAATTTTTATGTTAATTAAAACAATATAATATAATAGAAAACAAATGTTATGGCGTTCTTATTTATTTATTTCTGTATTTTAGTATTTTAATGTGCTAATATTAGATATACGCAATTTACTGGTTCATAGTTCGATTTGCTGCTGTGTTATCGCTTTTGCTTCATCTGAAAATTAAAATGTCAACTTCAGATATTGCCTTTAAATGTATTATACATATAATACAGAAATTACAAGGTCTAAAAAACGAGATAATCGATAAGAAGCCGAAATCATTTATTTACAGCGCTTTGATTAAAATTTTAATAACCGCACCACTAGAACTTATGAAGATAATTTCAAAAAGGATTAATATTTTATTAAAGATTTTAATATTTCTCAAGTAGTTTATGTAAAACCAATTTACAACAATTTTTAACCAACTGACATACACTTCTATTAAATGAAATTGAATGGCATTTATATACTTTAATAAATCGAAATTAAAGCATTATAAACAAGAGGTTAAGATTACTAATTCTAGATTACTAATTGTAGTAGAATTAGTAACAACTAATTTATAGCAGGTATTACGTTTTGTCTCGTCAAGCTAGTTGATTCTGCTAATGTGTGAATTAATCCAATTTATACTATACTATAACTATTAGTTAGTTACTGCTGGCCTTATTCTGTATAAAGTAGAACAGCTGTGCGTTTGACGAGAAAGATCCCAGTTGTATTACTGAAATTAAAGCTATATGGTTTATAAGAACAGTGCGCATGGCATAGCTTGGTGTAAAGAATAACCAACAGAATCGATTCACGATGACTTTTTCGCCGAGACGGCTCTGTGAAATAGTTACCCTTATGAAAATATTTTTGCTATTTCAAAAAGGATCTGAGGAATTTAACTTTAATAAGGTCAAATGAACAGATGATACCTGGCGTATTTTTCTCTTGAAAACACAGTTAGTTATAAAATGTCAGTGACGTATTATTTGGAGTTGAAGCATAGTATCAGAAGCATATCCGCATGTCCACAAAGGTTTTTGAAACTGTTTTGGATTTTATAAATGACAATTTTGTCCAATAGCGTTACAATAGACGCAAATGTCCCAATTTTGCAGAAAATAGTTGATTTATATGTGATAGTAGGAGGTTTCCTGGCCGATCAGTATTAGAGGGCACTGGTAAAATTATCGGAGAAAGTATAATAGAATACTAATTAGGTTCTCTAAATTGTTTCTCAAAATATTCTTCTTTAGCATTTATACACATTTGCATTCGTTGAAACGAATTTTTCAAACGTTTTCTGTACTTCAAATAAAGTACTTCCAAAACAAGTTATTTAAATGATCCAAAAGCCTGTTCAAGCAACTGAAAGCGCTTACCATGCGTTTAATTTTGCACCTTTGTGAAAAATAAGAAGTCATTGGGCTACAAATTAGGTGGATGTAGGCAATCAGTCATCACGGTTTTGTTTTCACTGTTAAAAAATACATAGTTAGCTGTGCTTTGTGCGCATTTCCATTGTTATGATGAATAATGGTTCGCCGTTATAAGTTATTTCTTCTGGTTTCAGAAGCAGCTTTCGGAAAACAAATTGAAGTATACCAATCAGTATTAACTGTTCTTCGGTACTCTGATTCCACAATACCAACATGGTCCATTTTTCTGAACAAAAAAGTAGTAACCTTTTTCCAGTGTTTCTTGAACCAACCTTCGTTGGTTTTGGTACACTTTGAAATACACAAACAGTCGATTGTGGTTTAGACCTAGCCACCTACGAATATGTTCATATTGCGTCACTTGTTACTATATAACACAGAATTTGAACAAGTGTCTTCAATTTGAAGAATCAGAGCAGCCGCATTCGCTTTAAAAGAAAACGTGGCTTTTGCCATGAATATTTTTATTAGATTTTAACAGTTTGAATTATTTGATTGGCTCGTCAATTCTTGTTTGACGTTTTCAGTTATATATAAAAACCCTGATAATACAATCCATAAAGTACGGGTGTTCATATTGGTGAACGGTTTAAATTCAAATGAACGACGAGGAGTAATTTGACGCGTCGCGTCCGTTGATTGTAAAACGACCGAAGTTCACGTTGGGAAGTTAATGAAGACAAGGTAGAGCATAGAAAACCTTATTTTGGTGAATGAATTAACGGTAAAGAAGGGTTCGCGCGGCATTGTGTGTGTATTTTGCCCGAAATTAACCATCAAATGGGATTGAAGATATCCTTTTAGACTTTACGGTAGCCATTTGACCTCTCCAGCGTGATCTGAGATTCAGAGAGCATATTCTATAGAAGCATCTACATCCCCCTACGTGCTGTGAGACTAGGAATTCTTAGAGTGTAGGAAACGGGATAACTGTCTCTTTCGCTATTACAAGGCGTGTTCTGAAGCCTTTAGTATTTACGGATCATCTCAGTACTGTATGTCGCTTACCACGAAACGAAGGAAGCCTTGTATTAGCTATAAACATTAATTTTCAGTATTAGCAACCGTGGAACACTATAACAGATATTCATATACTGGATTTGGTCAAAGAACGATGGTGGCACCGACACCATACACGCCCGTGCATTGACCCTTTGGGCAGTTTAATTTTGACTCAGTTGATTGGTGACATTTGTGTACCCTAATTTCGTTTATGTAATGTTTTGATTTCTTACTATACTAGAAGATTGCTCTGAATAATACCCGTCCAGCTTGTGACATTCTATTCTATGTTTGAATGACCCCCTCCCCATTTTGCTGTTTTATTTTGATTAGATTTGGCTTTAAGACCATTATCTATGAAGCATATAGGCTTGGGAGTAAGTCCGAGTAGAACCTGCGTCACATTAGAGGGCGTAGGGAGGGGCCTGTTCTTACAAGTAGATTACCCATTACTTTACGGGTAGATAAACACGAGCGGCCAGTTCTGTCTCGCTAGTCGTTACCTTTCTGTCATACCCCTTACTGTGAGCAGCGACAGTGGCGCTCCAACCGACTTGTATACCGTGTAACTTCCGATTGGTGACGGACCTCTTAAAAGCGGTTCTTGTCGTTTATTTGACCCCAGCAGGCTCGCCGCAGAACCCGAATTGTACTCGCTGTTAACGTTGAATCCATCGGCTGGAACGTGGCCCAGCCTAGTGACAAATTGGACTGTGACAAGATAAAAATGGCGCCCACTGTGGGGTTCGAATTAGTTTCAAATACCTTTCCGACAACTAATTACAAAGTTTCATAGCAGCTAACATATGCGGCCGCGAATTAGTTTCAAATACATTTCCGGCAACTAGTTATAAACATTTATAGCACCGAATAGATTTCAGGCAGTTTTAAAAATTTCCGACGGCTAAAAGCGGCGAGTAGAGTTGGTCATAATGTAAAACGCTTTTTTTTGTGACATACGAGCTATATACAAGTTAGTTATCATATGTGGACGTAGTTTGAGTTATTTCAATCGTAACGAGAAATTGAGAATTTTTATTGCATGACGTTTCACGTTGTCATAATTTAAAGGAAATAAATTTAACATTTCTAGGGCCGTTTCACTCTTCAGTTGGGTTGTCATTTTGAGCGAGAGAGAATTTTGTTTCAAACTAATCGATATACAGGGTGTGACCGAGTTAATTGCGCGTTATAAACGCTATTTGCAATTTTTTCATGCACCAGGTCCCATCCAAATTTGGAAATATAGCGTGAAGATAAATAATTTTGTTCGTGCGGAGTGAACCAACTTTAGTTTTCTTTGCGTTGAAGGATTTAGCGAGCTATTTAACTTTAGCGATATTTATTTTAGGTTTCTGAAACTGTAGAAACAGTTTGGCATCTTTTCTTGGTAGTTAACCTTTCCACCTTATCTTTGATTTCACATTGCTAAAGAATTTTGTGAATAGGCGTGATCGTGACCATGAGTTATAAGTTACAAGTTGACTTATTGACATTGCGGCAGCTCTTTTATGAGTTGCGCAGACGTACTTTATCCATTCAAGGTGACGTGGTTACATTAAGCCAGCGTTTGCAAGAAGCTCTGCCAAAGAGAATTGTTGTTCCACTCGCAGTTGAGTATCAGTTTACGTTTGCGGAGGACTCTGAAGCTATTAGTGCTGACTTGCTGTCAGTTGTAAGTGAAACGAAGATGTTTAAAGGTGTTATACCTCCACCTCAGGTACTGACGATTGAGACTATGTTTGCCTTTTTGCTTATCCGTATTCACCATCCGAATCCGACTTCTGATTCGGATCAATTGTTAAAAATTGACTTTGTGTTTAGATTAACTTCGTTGATGAACCAATACGAGGAACTTTCGTGTAATTCCGTTTCTGAAGTAGATTCTTCTAAGATAGAGGACAAGAAGCACATCATTGCCGTTCTTGAACCCAAGATCGAACCTAGGTGTAGCCTTTTCAAACGCTCTTCTTCTAGGTCAACCCATCCATACCAATGGGTAATCCTGAAGTAGTAGTGAATCCCTATTTCGTTCAAAAATCTATTACAATAGTAAAATCGAATTTTCGGTTTTTCTGCAATAAGAACGTATCCGTGAACAATTTCTTGGAGCGTGTTGAAGAATTAAAGTCTGTTGGAAATGTTACAAATGAGCAGTTGTTCATGCAGGCTATTTATTTATTTAGCGACAACGTGTTTTGTGATTTCGAGCGAACCGTGCAGAAATGAGGAATTGGTTAGATTTAGATTCAGCCCTTAAGGAAAGAATTTCTCTCGTCTCGTTATGACGATAAGTTCCTGGACGAGATTGAATCCAGAATACAAGGACAAAATGATAGTATTGGCATTTAGGTTATGGTGATAAATTTATTCAGTCGATTGAGCGAGAAACTAATTGAAGAAGCACAGTTGCATATCTTGAGTTGAAACATTTTAGCATTTTTTCAGATGCTGTTAGGTTTCACCTGTGTTACGTCCATTCGAGGAATTGCAGCGCTGTGTCGGCGAATTGCAGAGACACGAGATTCCATAGAAGCTTTTGTACTCCCTTCTCGATGTTGTTCGGAATTAGAACCTGATTTGGCCTATATGGACGTACCAGCTTCTTTCAATGTGATGTCAACAAGTACAACTAATGCTTTCTCGCGGCATAATAGTCCTTCTCGTAGTTTAAAGACTCTCCGAATAACACAGGTGTAAAATGTAGGTGAGGGGAGGGATATGGCCAGTGCAGGTTGGCGCGTTCTTGTTTAGTTTGTTTCCGTTGTAGTAAAAAGGGCTTTACGGTTCGTACCTGTACTGCTTGCTCCAAAACGAATGCAAAAAAATAATGGGTGAAGCAACGAAGAGTCGGTTTGCTTCGCGTACCTTTGTTAATTTGGCTCGATAATTCCAGAGAATGATCGATTCCAAGAACGTGATATACGATCGAAATAAAGCCATCTTGGGTTATCTTTTAGCACAAGGTCAAGGTGATCGATGTCCTTATGTTATTGTCGATGTATTAGGAATACAAATTTCAGGTTTGTTGCATTCCGGTGCTACTCGCACAATTTTAGGACATGCAGGTTGGGTGTTGATACCTGCCTTGAAATGAAGCCAAATCAACGAAACAAGGTTCAATGTCGTGTAGAAAACGGTGTGGGTACCCTCTGGTCACCGCTTGGTCTGTGTATAAAGACAGTTACTTTAGTCGGATTAATTGGACCTGATGTACATTGTAGGAATAACATTCCTGAAAATGCATTAAAATTAGAAAAATTGTTTAAACCTCTGAAATGCTTCTTTTAAGTGAAAAGTTTTAAAATTTATTATTATAGAATAAGTTTTATCGGTCAGAAAAATGGACTACCGATAACATTCCTCGATTACTTAAAAAGTAGACTTCGTTGTTGACTTTGGTGATATAAGTGCTAAAATTAGAAGTTCAGTTTTAAGTATTTTTCTTTTATTCAAATGCGTCTAGTAAGTTTTGCGACTATATCAATTTTCTTATCCTTATAGGCTAACTTTTCCAGTTTCTCCAGGGGGCATGCTAATCCAAGAAACCATGCATAACTAATTAACGATTATGTCAACTAATATATATGGTGATTCTTTTGAGAGTGGGATCCATAGGCTCTGTTGCGGGGCATTATTTTTAAGAAAAACAGCTTCCTAGTAAGCATCTTCGTAAGTGCAGTTAAATTGTTTTCGAAGATCTCAAACTGTAAGGCGTTGCCGCGCAAGATGTGCTTGCTTTATTTATATATAAAATTGTTGACGTCAATGTGAATCGCTCTCCATTATCAGTGAAGTTTTGAAGCTAATGACTATAAATAACTCTACATTTTAGTTATACAAATTATTTATATAAAATATTACTATCGGACACGTGTCAATTCGATTTTATATAATAGAAAACTAAATTTTGAATTATATCAACTAAAATAACTTCCAGCTTAATTATAAATTTTTAATAGAAAATTTCAATTCAAAGTTGCTTTTATAAACTTTTTTTAATGCCTTAAAATTGTAAATTTTGCTAAAAAACTTAAAAATATTCTAAAGTCTATTTTATTGCTATTTTACTGTACTTTACTATTATAGAAACTCAATAATTCACATTTATATTCTAAATAAGTTTTTATTTGGTTTCGAATTCATCAACTCGCGTATTTATAGCTTATTCTATTATTTAAAATTCAAGAATTCGTTTTCTTGGTTGGCTCCCATTTTTTATAGTGATATCGCAAGATTTACGACCCCTAAACGATCTCCGTTAAAGAATAAAACTCCGCTGAAACCGCTGCTTACTAATTATGTCTATAGATAGCTTAATTAACCTTGATCTATAATATTCTTTAACAAAATAATAGATTTTCAAAACTCGCACACATGTGAGGTTACAACCTCAATCGTTAATTTTAGGCATAGAGTCCTGAAAGGCGACTACTATCGTACCAGACGTATTCAAATGAGAATTCTACTTCTGTGACGCAGATATGTCAGATGTTTTCACAGCCAACTACATTCAACCAAATGGCGAGCTGGAGCTAGAACAGAAAGAACAGTTAGAGTCGGTAATCTAGAAATATCTTTGACCTAATTCTGACAGTTTAGGTTGTGCTAGCTCCTGGAAGCATGATATTAACACAACTTCAACGTAGGTTTCATAAGGAAAATATTTCTGTGCAATAATTTTTAATATTTAACCCTGAACTTCGTAATTGGAAAGATTGGGACAAAGTCATTAGAGAATCCCATTGAGCGATCCATATAAATTCCGAGTAAATTGAGAACTGTCTAACTTAAAAATGCAATGGGATGACTGATTTCCCATTCAGTATAAATACCGTGTCCTCACGTTTATCTGTGATGCCGGCGTTTGATACCGTGGAATAAAAGTAAGGAAGAATTGATTGGGTAGTTACGTTGAACAAGACAAGTCACCCTTCCTGTATCTCAAATGCAGTTTTTCTAAAAAGTGCAAAAAGTATAAAATAGGAAATTTAAAATTGTAGCTGCCGGCAAGATCTAACCATCTCACCTCCAGAAATTGTTATATGTGTTGGAAATCGAAGAGAAAAAATAATTCACGTGTTTTCATTTACTCCAACATGGACCTGTATTTTTGGAAACAAATTAGAGCACGAAGCGCTCGAAACTGCGACAAGCGATAATTTCCTACAGCTTCCAGTAATTTTACAATTAAATAACCACGGACTACGTTAGTGTTTCTTTATTCGTTTTGGACCAGTCTCTACGAAAAGTCAACATAAAGTTATAAATTATGTACCGACGGATTTATTCTGCTTCAAGTATTATTTAAAAAGGACTGTAACTTTTAATTGCAATATAGCATAATTCCTAATTTTAATGTATTTTAAATTACCACCATTACTTTTTGGTAATGTTTTGCGTTACGAGTTACCTGCATTTTACTCTATCAATGTTTATTGCATTTTTCGGTTTAAAGTGCTTATGAGCTTTATTTACTGTTTTATGTCTATGTTGTTGACAAAGAAGTTCTCTGAATAAGTTGAAATACTTGTAATCAAACATAATTTCCATATTTGGTACTGTGATTAATCTTGCCAAATAATTTAATCGAACTCCTCTGTCAGTCAGTGTTTGTATTTTGGAAATGATTATTTGTTGATTTTAGATTGGTTTAATTGTTGAACTAACATGATTACACACATGTAAATGGTGGACCCATATATCCTTACTTTATAAATGTACTTTGTGCGTTTCCTTGTTTCACTTCAATTACTTGTAATAAGTTCTGAAACTCACCAAAAATAGTGTGTTCTTCAGAACTATTAGTGCTCGTACTAATAGCTTTAATAAAATTCATACCAGCTATTTTTATAGTATATTTAAACAAGTATCATTTGTATAACGGTGGCCTATTTTAGGGTCTCACTGGCTATCCCTAACTTTGAGTCGAACACGCCGACAAAATATTTATTTAATCATCTAAACGTTCTGGTAAAACAAAGAATTATTTCACTAAAATAAGGCATCTGTTTGTTCCCCGTTTGGGCAAATGTTTGATTATTATTAGTAAAGTAACACATAAGGTGGACGACCCTTAGTGACGCACCTATTTACAAATTTCTTAGATTCCGGAGGGATCATATCTATTAACCTCCAACGCTTAGTGACATTCCTTTCAACCTAAACTGTTTCCCGGATTTGCGGTTACCCCTGGTGTTTATGCCTCTGCTCTGAAGGCAGGATCCAAGTATCAATATATACACGACAGTTTCTCCTAGAATTATTCCTGTTTCGCAGTAGAAAACAGCAGCGCCCGCAGTTTCCAATTTTGTGTTCAACCTCGAAAATTCGATAACCCACGCCTTGCTTCATTGAACCTTTCCAGTTTTGATTGAATGCTCGACAAGTTATTATATGATTTATGTTCTATCGAACTTTTGTCAACATTTTCTTGCATCAAATGGCACGTGCCTGTTTTGGTGTTTTCTTTCAAATTTTGGAAGAACCAACAACTGCAACGATTCCAGGAATTCAAATGACCGTGCAAAATCGTATGTTTGTTTCACCACAATGCCTAATAATATCGTTGTCACTTTTCTCACAAGACGATCTGCTGCAATTGTTTAACTCATAGAATCGAGTTTGCAAACAACAAGGGTGCATGGAAGCCCTTCCCAAAATCACTATCAAACATTGGTGTTCAATGCTGAATCCTACAAACGACTTGTAAACCATACTTTTGGAGGATACTTCATACCTAAATAACGAAATACGTTTTTTACACATTATTTTAGTGTTAAATCGTATTAAAGCTCATAAAAACTAATCACACAAAAATCACTATTCGAAATTTCGGCATTTTCAAACAATTATTTTCTTTTATATTCTGTTGAAACAACGCTGATTGGTTTGAAAGCGAACTGTCATCTATACTGGAGGTAAAAAATGTAAAACTTTAATATTGTAACAATTGCAGAACCATGGAAATACTAGAATTGCTCGATTATGCGAACATTAGCAGTTCTCCACGAATAAAGCAGTTAAAATTAACCAAATTTAATTGTAAGCAAACAATTAAAGTACGCATCCTCACCTAACGTAAGCGTCTTCACAGAGTTGATGGATGTACAAATACTTTGTGTGTTTTAGAGAATTACTATGTATCGTTGTATTGCTCTAAAAGGCGACATTTCGTAAATGATAAGTTCATTCGAGCAATGAAAGGAAGATTTTGACATAGTAAAAATTGTTTTTTGTTTATTATTCGTTATCATATAGATTAATTATGATTTAATTAATCGTAGCCCACATTTATATAAGCATGGAAGATTCAAACTATATAGAGAGATTTGCAAATTTTATACAATTCAAAATCGATATCGATAATAATTACGACGTTGTATCTATCATCTCTTAATCACATTAATTTTGATAACTTAATTCAGATAAAACCTTTAGCGGTAAGTCAAGAAGAGAAAGAGATTCATTTAAATGTTAATACAAATGAGAACAATAAAATCGCAACGTGTGATTATGAAAACTTAATAAGGAATACCTCTACTATCAACAACAATTACTCTAATATTAATTGTTTTTCAAAACATCTTACTTCCAATTCTATAAAAAGTGTCAATGGATGTTTCCTCAATCTACAACCTAAAGTAATACTTAGAATTTATTACTGATAAATGTTCAAAGTATAAATAATAAAATAGTTGAATTAACGGTATTATTTGAAGATTTAAACTTTCTAAATGTTATTTGTGTGACCTAACATTGGCTTAATAAGGAACAACTTATTCCTCAATTTGGTGGATACAGTCCAGTTTCAATATTCAACAGCATTTATAAACACGGTGGTACACTAATTTACTGTGATAATACATTTGAGTTCGTTACACTTACAAACTTTGATAACCTAAAAATTGAACTATCTTTTGAATTATGTTGTGTTTATTGTGAAAAGATATATTTAATTGTATTATCTATTTGTAGATCTCAGTTAGGTATATTGGAATTTTTTTTAATAGTTTAGATCATCAGCCCGATAGAATTTCTTATAAAAAAAATCTTATTCTTACGGGCGATCTTAATTTAAATTATAACTTAGATACTCCTGAAAAGCAAATTTTAAGAAACATATTTAGAATGCATGATCTTGAAATGCATGTTAAAACGTATACTAGATTTTCAAGACATTCATCTCTGATTAATTATATATGCTCCAACTTTCAAAAAGTTAAAACTGATTACTGATTACTGCTACTTTTTATATTGTTAAACAAATAGCTCCAGAGATGAAAATTAGAAAATGTCGTATATTTAATAATAACAACTTTGAAAGGTTTAATTCATACATTTCGAAATTCAATTAGGATTGCTTATTATCTGTTATTGATAACGCATATCACAATGCCTTTGACAATTTTATTGAAGTTATAAGTAACAGCTTTAATATAGCATTTCCTCAAAATGAGATTAGAACTAATCACACTAAAACCTGGATTACTATCGGAATACGTATTTCTTGTAAAAATAAAAGATTTTACATATTACAGTATATTTCCAATTATAACAAAATTTTAAAGCAAGTAATTACGAAAACCAAGCAAATATATTTTAACAATCAAATATCTTCTTCGTCGAACAAAGCTAAAGCACTTTAAAAAATAATAAATTCTTTCAGAGGTACAAATAAAAAGGGAAACACTAAAAATATTAAGTTGGTTACAAATGAAGGAGTAGAAATAGTAAATCCATGACTTACTGCTAACCATCTCAATAATTATTTCGCATCGGTGGCTTCAAATTTAATCTCAAATTTAACAAATCATCAGATACTTGCTCATAAGAATATTGTCGCTAACAGACAAACATTTTTCCTTCTACCCGCAGTTGTATTTGAAATTAATGAAGTAGTTGCCAGTACTAAAAATGAAAACTGTTCAAGGATTCGATGGAATACCTATTATCATTATACAAGGTATGCCCAGTGTTACATTAGATGTTCTAGTTAAATTAATAAATAAATCTTTTCTTAGTTGTCTAAAAAGTTCATTAGTTAAACCTCTTTTCAAGGGGGATGACGCAATTACAGACCGATAGCACTACAATCGTCTAGGATAATCCAATTAATAGTTTCTAGACGTATGGCGACATTTACAAATAAGCATAAAATCGCATGCCCTTATCAGTTCGGGTTTAGGGCGAACAAAAATGTTAATGATGCTATATTCAACTTTTTATCTGTTATCTATAATACTATAAATAATAACACTGGCCAACACGATTTTTGATTACTTAAAATTGAGACTTATTTTTTACTAATTTGGGTGTGCTAATTCCGAAAATCATATTGGTTTTTACTTATCTTGTCAGAATTTTGCGCTATACCATATCTTCCTTTTTGAAGAACCATTAAAAGCCAAAAAGTTGTTGACTCTGATATAGAATAAATAAAGTTCAAAATTATAACAATTTATTTATTTAATAACTGAAATTGCATACATATAGAATCAGGCAATATTTACTAAAAATCCCAAAAGTATTTATAAAAAAATAACAATAAAATTGAACTCATATGTTTCAGGGAATAAATTTCCGCTTATAGCACTTTCTGCTGTACTGTCTGTTTTGGCA
>JAHWXV010493303.1:0-12472 GCA_024586415.1 Phrixothrix hirtus | reverse complement strand
CATTGTTGCTGAGTTAGGCCTTTACGAAAATCGTATAAAATCATCCAACGAAAATCTTCACGAGTAATTTCCATTTTTTCACAAAATTACTTTCTTTAAATTTTTTGCTGTAATACTTGCTCAACACTATAATCTTCCATTTGAAATTCAAAATATCCGAAAACATTATAAACTCGTACAAACTTCAAAGAAAAACTTTTAAAAAAGTTACTTTTCAAAATTAGGAGTAAATATTTTTGTAGTTAATTAAACAAAAATATTAAGGGAGCTTACGTAAATATTATTTTAAAAACTTAAACTTAAAAACTACCAACCTTTTGTAGTTACAAAACAGAACAATAAAAACGAAGCAGGCAACAAAATTTCTCATAAAATGTGCCATTGTTTCTATGCATTTTGGTTAAAACAGCCAGATAAACAATAAACATTACAGTCTACTGTCATTTTGATCATAAAAGTAATGTTTGACAGCTTTCTCTTCGCTCCGAATATTGAATTAGATATTAAGTTTTTTGTTTAATATATTTATTGTCATTGTTTTTGCTGAAGTTAATAAGTTTTTATTATTTTTTCGTGTTTTCGTTATTTTGTTGTGATATGGCTGCGTACGGCAATGCATAACATGCTAACATCTTGTTTGTCTACAGATATTGCGACAGAAATGCTGCCGAAGCTCGTCGGGAATGTGAACGTCGTTTTCCTAACCGCCGTATACCAAATGTTCGTGTATTCAGTACGACCTATTGAAATATCGCGGAAACTGGTTCAGTAAAACGTAAACGAGGTGACGCTGGTGCTCCTCCCATATACCAACCAAATGGTGAGGAAGAAATACTAAGGCATTTTCAAGAGAATCCAAGCACTTCAACTACCAAGGTCGCGAGGCAAACTGGTGCATCACAATGGAAAGTTTGGTCTATTATCTTGGAGTTGGATGCCATCCTTACCATTATACCCCTCTCCAAGGCTTACAGGAGGGTGACCCTATAAGGAGAGTAGAATTCTCCCGCTACATTTTAAATTCAGATGTTGAAGATAGATATTTTCTGACGAACATCTTATGGACGGACGAATCTAAATTTAATCGGGAGGGCATAACAAAATTCCATAACTTACGCTACTGAGCTGAAGAAAATCTACATTATAGGCTAACAGTACGGGAGTTGCGTAATCGTTGTTTCCCTAATTATTGGATTGGAAGAACAGGTGCAATCCCTTGGCCAGCGCAAAGCCCAGACTTAACTCCTATTGATTATTACGTATGGGGTCACATAAAAGACATAGTTTACGCAACCCCAGTAAATACAAGGAAAGATCTTAGACGACGAATAATCGAGGCTGCTAAACAAATTAGAAACAACCTGACAACCCAAGTAACGGGGACGGAAATGAGAAGACGCTGCCGTTCCTGCATAAGTAAGCAACAGGGAGTCCCAATTTGAACAAGATAAAATTTAAGCAATAATGCACTTACTTTTTATTAATGTATTTTCTGTGTTTATCTAAGAATAAAACCATATTAGTAGTTACAGTATTTCTACGACCTTTTTGAGTAACTATAAAAGGTTGGTTCCAAGATTTATACCTCTGAAATATGCACTTCCGATTTTAAAGAATAACTTTTTTACAATTTTTTTTTTAAATTTGTACGACTTTTTCAATGCTTCTAAAAATTTTTGTTTTCAAATGGAAGGTTATAGTGTTGAGCAAGTATTGCAGCAAAAAGTTCCACAAAAAGGTACATTTTTTGAAAATTACAATTTAAGGCATTAAGAACTGCTTTTTAAAAAAAATTAAAATCGAAATATCTCAAAACCGACTGGATTTTGTATAATGCATGTTAGGTTAAATTTACTCCTTACCCCTTGTATTATCAGACCCCCAAAGGAATGTACCCAATTACCAGTAACCCTGTATATACATACATACAGGGTGTCTGCGAATAACATCGACAACGCTTAACACAGATTCTTGGGATTAAAAGATGACAATTCGTCAAAAAAAATGTTAAGTAAAAGGTTTCTGGTTCTTAAGTTATAAGCTATTGAAGATGGCTAAAGTTCACATTGATTTATTAATTGCCCTGAAACGGTTTGACGAATTTTAATGCAATTTTCTATGCTGGTTTGTGATGTCACAGTGATCATTTTTTTGAAACATGAATTTCATGAATAATTTATAACAGATTTTTATGGAGGTCCCACTTTGAAATCTAGAACTATTAATGTGAGTACAATTTTTAAATACGAACGATTTTATTGAAATGTGTACATTCTTTATAAAATAAATTACCTCTAGAGTTTTTAGCTTATACATAACTGTTAATCCAGACAAATAATTATCCATAAATGCTTAAAATCCCTTACTTTTCATAATGAATTAATTCGTGATTGATCACATTGTAATGAAATAAAATTTCACTGTTTTATCTGATAGTTTGACAATAAATCTATAATTGTGTACATTTCATAATCAGAAAATGTTGATTCCGTTCTTATTTAATTTTTGTTAATTAATGCTTCTATGGAAATGGCATATTCCTTCAGCGAATATGTATATCACATTGGAAGTGTCAGCGAATTGTAGGGCTACAGCAAGACTATTCTGAGACATTTCCCAATAAGCGTACTCCACATCATACCGCCTTTGCAGCTGTGGATCGGAAACTGAGGAAGACAGGAAAATTTAGGAAGACTGCCAGTAATTCCGGTCGGCTCCGTGAATTAACTCTTGAAACTGGTGAAGGAATTTTCGATTCTATACAAACGAAACCAGAAAGAAACGTACACAGTATGGCAAGGCAATTTGGCATCAATAAATGTTCTGCTCATAAGCAGGAGCAGCAGCTACGTCCTTACCATCTTCAATCTATTTAACATTTGTAAGGAGAGGACCGCGTTCTTTGACTTTGAGAATGATCGATTAATCGGTTTATCAGAGAAAATGGTTTTCTGGAAAAAATTCTATGTGCCGATGAGTCATTCTTCACAAGGAATGGTATTGGTTATTTCATAACTTTTATGAATGGAATGATAAAACCCTAAATAACTCCGCCAAATTCTTTTCAATGGAAATTTTCAATTAATGTGTGGATTGGTACTATTGGAGACCTTTTAATAACCTCTGTTGCGCTACCACAAACGTTGAACGGTCAATTCGTTCTTGAATTACTTAGAAAATCCTCTACCGAATTTGTTAGACGATATTCTCTTAGAAACTCTTCAAAAAATGGTTCTTAGGCCTGAGGTGCTCTTCATTTTGTGACGGTTTCCTGTCACTTAATATTTCTGCCGGAAGGTAGCTCTCAGTTGGAGATTGGTAAGGGTTCTATGGGTCGTCTCATACGACCTATTTAATTCGCTAGCTAACTGTGAACAGAATTTATTAACGTACAGGAAAGCTAAATTGGCTAATTTTCACTTTTTGATTCTACCACGTAGGTTTTTTATCTTCTTATTAGTCCTTAATAACATTTTAAGTTTGCCCTGTATGCTTTTCTTTTACGAGTTTTGGATTCAGTGTAGACTGCAGAATAATTTATTAGTTTTTTGAAGTCCGTGCACTTAATGACTGTTTAATTACTTTTAATCTACTTTTAATTGTCCAATTGAATTCAACTTGCAAGTTTTAGGTTTAGTTACGCTTAACGCTGCAGTTTTTGTTATTTATAAACTCACTCAGTTCTGTACTTTTATTAATTTTAAGACTGCGCTAGTCTTATTATTTTTGAGCTTAAGGCTCTACTTTTGTGATTATACCTTGTATTAAATCAACCAAAATTTATTAATTGTTTTTACTATTAACTAAGCAAAAAGATTTATATACAGGCAGGTTTTCTTACAACTAATATTTAGGCATATACTTATATACAAGAATGATAGCTTTATCCCTTTTTAAATAATGGTTCAGTTTCGCAAACAGCTGATTTTCGGACCGATTTATGACCTAACAAGTGTACTTTAAGCGTGATGCACAATTGAGGGTCAACATTAGCTTTAAGGCGGCAATTTGCAAGTTAATGCGGATACATTTAACATTCGTTTTATTTAATTTTAACGATAACAAATTCAGTATTTTAGTAAGCGATTTGTTCAGTGTATTGCATGAATTTTAGCGTTTAGTGGGTGATTGTCTATGCTTAATGAAGATTAGTTTGCGGCAATTGTTTCGATGGAAGTACATATCAGAGGTATCATATAGGGGAAAGCACATACATATCAGAGTTAAAAAAGTGTCATATAGATGACTTTCAATACATACCATCGATCTGTCATGTAAATCAATGCGTTAAACAGAGAATTCACTTCGGCATTGTTTATAGAGTGTGGTGTAAAATGGTTTCAAACAAGTGAATGGAATCTTTTGTTCCTAATTGAAATTACAAAGCGGCGAGTTTATGTAACATTATCTTTTACAAATTGCAGTCGGTTAATAACAATATGAAATTATTTATGTTTTCTCAGATGAGACAGTCAACTACTCAAAGCAGTAGGATAATTATCTCTGAATTCTTCGATGAAACGATGAACCTCTTGGCAGGCGATGTACCACGGTAATCAAACCTCTTGACACCTACGTCCTAAATGATTCACGACCTGATGCTTAAGTATTTCCAGCCACTGTTATCGTATGCCACCGCCCAATTTTTTAAGTGAACGAAGTCGAACATTTCTGTGGCTCCTACTACTCACAGAGGTTTAGAATCACCTTGGGCCGCCCTGGGCGGTTTCCAGCATCTTCCTCGTAGGCTCCTAACCCGGAGATCAGAGGGTTGGAGCTATCCTGGAACAAAGAATATTAATTAGTGGCCTGCTCGTGGATGAACTGTTACATAGTGGAAATGCTCAGATCTTCGTGGATTTGCGAATTTCGCATAGCCATGCACAAGCGCTTGTTTTGGATGACTTGCAGTTTCCTCATGTGTGATCTAGCGACATATCTCCAGACAGTTGCCGAATAGACCATTACCGGACGGACGATCACCTTGTATAATCTAACCTTGCTTTCCAAGGAAAGCCTACTTGGGCGGTTCAATAAACCGTACAATGCTGCCATACCTGCTTTTACACGTGAAGTGCAATAGTCGATCTGGTGTCTCCACGTCAACCGGGAGTCAAATACGACACCCAGGTATCGAACCTCGTCCTACCAAGAAATCGAGATGTTAAACATTTCGATTTCTTGTAGAGGGCGTGTACGCCTACGCGTAAAGAACACCGCGGTGCTCTTTTCCGCGTTGAAGTCAATTCTCCACGTTCGGAACCAAGTTTCCAATCCAAGAACCGTCGGTTGGAGGTTGCGAAGGGCCAGGTTTGGATCTCGGGATCGAGATAAGACGACGGTGTCGTCAGCGTATAGTGCGAGCGTCGTGTTCGTCTGTCTGGGCAGATCGCTGCAAAAGATGGTGTAAACCAACAGCGAGAGGGGGGAACCTTGCAGCACCCCCGCCCCTATGTTCCTCGGTCGCGAGCGACGCCCCTCCAGCTTGATTTTAAACGACCTATCACTAAGATAGGACGCAATCAGCTGAACGAGCTTCCGAGGAAAGTTTCCTTCCAACATCTTGTATAGCAATACCTGGTGCCAAACCTTGTCAAACGCCTTGACGACGTCCAGAAATACTGCGGCTGTCACATTTTTGAAGGCGAAACCTTCGGTGATTTCTTCGGTCAGCTGAATCACTTGATGAGCGGTGCTGTGGCCCGGTTTGAAACCGAATTACTCGTCGGCAATGATCTCTGCGTTTTCGGTCGCATCTTTCAGGCGGTTCAGAGTTATTCGCTCTGCCAGTTTTCCCAGACAAGAGAGAAGGCTGATAGGGCGGTAATTTTGCGGAAAGGTTATGTCTTTTCCGGGTTTAGAAAGGACGATGACGTCAGCGGATTTCCAGGATGAAGGAAATCGTCGAAGTCTCAACTTCGCGTTCACGATGTTTACTACTGCGGCGATTCCCTTGGGTGGGAGAGCCCTGAGGGCGGAGTTTATTAGTATGTTGTCAGTACCGGGCGCCTTCCGCGGCTTGCATAGCTTTATGCAATCTCGTATTTCATCCGGGGAAGCGGGGAAGATGTAGGTAGGGTTTACATCGTCCTCGCCGTCGTTTCCGGCGGCGATACGGCGTCTGACTGACCTTTAGATACGCTCGACAAAGTTAAGATCGGCGTAAAGGAAGTTCAGAGAAACATTACAGCTCTGGGCTGTCTGCGAATGCCTCCACCTTGTCCGCGGAGTCGTAGAGTAGACCGCGCTCGCTGTGAATCGGCGGACTTTGGCTATTCTCCATAAGAAATTGTCCCCCGTTTCCAGCGGTTCGAGCTTCTCCCCCCAGGTACGGTTGTAGTGCTCCTTTAAGCTCCACTTCACTTGTGCTGCAAGACAATTCTTGAGCACTCGGTCCGCAGGGTCAAAGTAGCGCTGCCAACGGTGTCTGGCGCGGTTCTTCCCTCGCTCACTCGGGGTCCTCCTCAAGTTTGTCACAAACAGGATAGAATTCTGGATGCTAGAAGTGAGGCGCACGACAGACTCATCCAGCTAATTCTCGATACGTATCTGCTTGATATGACTGAGATTTTGCTGTAACTGACAGGAGAAGGCGGGCCATGAGATGCGTCGCACCATCTCGCGAGGATTGGCTTCTTCGGCTAGGAAAAGTAAGGCGGGATTATGGTCGGAATCAAAATCCTGGATGGTAGTGAATTCGTGATGTAAAGGGACATCTTTTAGAAGAACGATGTCCACGACGTCTCAGGAGCCTAGAGTTGAGATGAAGGTAGGTTCTAGTGGTTCGTTAATGATGAAACTGTGGTTAGTTTCACAAAAGTCATGGAGTATTCTTCCATTTAGGTTCGTTCGGCGACTGTTCCACGATAGATGCTTAGGGTTGAAATTCCCAGCTAGGTCAGTCGGAAACGGGCTGTCTAGTAGATTTTCAAAGTCCTAAGTGTCGATTGGTTCTATTGACGGATGATAAACAGCCACAAGATGTATCCAACCGTTGCCTTCAGTATTTATTGATACTGCAGTCGCCTCGGTGGTGTGGAGTTCTGGGAGAGGTGAAACATGGTGGTCAATGCACGATTTGACATAGATCTCCGTGTGCGTTGGGACGGTCGTTCCTGTAGAAGGAATAGTTCCAAAGTCGGGCTTTGTCTGCGATACGTAGATGAGTCTCGCAGACCAGGATTACGTCCAAGCTGTACCTTACGGCAAGTCTCGGAGTTCATCCCGTTACCGTAGAAGTCCGTTGGCGTTACAGTAGGCCGTCTGTAGGGAACTAGGTTTAAATGGTACCTTATCTATATACGGCCGGAGGAAAACAAGGTAAGGATATCGAGAGCGACGCTAATAAGGGCGGCGATGACTCCGATATCGCCAACGGCGTTAGCGAACGCATCAGCGACCTTACGGGCGACCTGGGAGAGTTTGGGGATGTCTATGGAGCTCAAGAGCTTCATTTGCCTAGTCATGCTCCGTTACTCCGCCGCTTGCCGGCTAGAAGCCAAGCTGGGCATTTTCACCGAATGGATGGGGCTTACAGGAATTGCCGAATTAGTGGCAGTGGAAACATGTTGTCTAGCTGGGAAGCTAGGGAAGTCTCCGCTTTTGGAGGCGGCCTTGGCGTAGGAGAAGCAAGGGTGGCCCGCCCGTGGTGCTGGTCGTTGCACTAGCTACGGAAAACATTCACAGCTGCGATAATTTGCGGTGTGATCCTTTCCGCTGTTAGCGCACTTCGCTCCCTCCTCCCGCGGCTAGGTGTAGTCCCCGGAGTAGTGATCTCATGCACAGTTCACACACTTCGAAGCTGCGCTGCAGAACCCTTGAGAGTGTCAGTAAAGCTGGCAACGGTGACATTGCCCGATTGTCGTGCGGAGTCGCGGCATTTCAATCCTGACGATAAGGCGCAGAACCTCCTTAACATCGAAGATGTTCTTCGCCTCCGCAGTCTTGGAAAATATTGCCAATACCAGAGGTATAAGCACCCTCCTGGGTCCGCTCTGCATACGGTGCACGGATATCAGCGGAAACGCTTGTTTCCTCAAATCCTCGGAGATTTCATCCATCGTTATGTCGTCTGGGATGCCCCAAATAATGACCTTCAGGGCTTTTCCTCCGCTAATTTGAAGTTATGGAAGGGAACCTTCTCATCCTTCAAGAAGGGCATTAGCCCTGAAGTCACCAACGGACACAGGATAGACGGTAATTCCATCCTGCGATTGTTCAGCCTTGACGAAGTTAATCAACTAGGCCTTGAAACCAGCCTAGGAGTTCACCCAGTTGTCCTTCTTTCGAACTACAACTAGGGGAATCCTCTCCTTAGGTTTGGCGATGTTATCGGTCGTGGTGAGCGTGGTCTCGGGCTCCATTTCTACAATAGTTTCGAGCGCACCCAAACTATTGAGTAATTTTGCAAGGCGAAGCGCGGAATGAGTTGGGATAGCCCGTTTCATTCCCTTGTGGGGCTGAACAGAAGTAAATCCCCCTTCTACTGGCAGCTACTGCTTCCTCCGAAATGGAGGAAATCATCGAACATGACGGCGGTGCCGTCAGCGCCGCAACGGAGGAGGGAAGGATAGCCCGGCTAGATTCTTCTTGGTCTATCCTTCCTTCATTTGTTACACTGGTCTTCTCGCCGCTGACTACACGAGTGTTGGCCTCCACTAGCCATCGCAGTCACCCGTTCTCCGCCAACCGGACCTCCACCTGATTCGCCAACTGCTGGAGCTTGTTGTTCTACCAGCTGAACTGCTCTCCTACCTACATCTTCGAATTTTCTATCTTCTTCAGAGTGCTAAAAAGCACTGGATTCTGAAAAGAATTTCTTATTAATTTAGTGCTGAGAAGCACTAAACTGTGCTAAAAATCACAAAACACTGAATCACTACACTTCACGCTGCTTGTAGCTCTTCACACACTCGCCTCCGAAGCGAGTGCTGGATGTTCAAAGGAAAGTAGACCCAATTCGCTTCGCAGCAAGCGAAGGTCTTCCAACTACCTGCTACTACACCGCACGAATTCCAAGAGAGAGCTAGGAAGTGCTGAAATGCACACAAAACGCACTCCTTTATATAAACACCTGCACGTACCGTCGATAGAACAGACTGTTAAACACACGTCTGTCCTAGACGACAGCTTGTGCTCAAACTTTAATCTCTGAATTCATCGGTTTGAAATGCTCGCTTTTATGCGTTTTCGACGAAAGAAGGGTGGCGATATCAGCTAACTTTAAATTTTGAGTTTTTTGATTTTTTTTACCTAAAGGCTGTATTTGTTGCTAACTCGAATTTTAAAGCTAACTCCTATTTAATCGGATCATCGGTCCAGCTGTTATTGAATTTAATTATATTTTATGACTTAAAATTTCTAGCATTTCAATTTAAAATCTTTCAGTTACTTTTAACAACATTTTCTTACTTAACTACGAACAGAATACATTTATTTGTTTATAAAAGGTTGGTTTTAAATCGAATGCGTTTAATTATTATATAGTTAATGAAATAAGGTTCAGTTTTGTTTGCGTTTTGAGTACGTGTAAAATTGAACTCTTATCAGTTCGTTCTACGAATTGGTTACCATCTGTTTGTCTGGATTTGGCTTGCATTCGATTTAAATTCCTGGAACATATTTTTAATAACGGTTATTTTCAGAAAATTAGATTTTATTTGTTTAAACAATTTCTAATATCGAATTTTCCTTTTATATTATTAAATTTTAACAAAAGAATATTTTATAATTTATATTTGTCTGCATTCTTTATACATTTTTAATGCAGTATTTTATTTACAACAATTGTTTATAGCAAAATAAAATGAAAATGGTCTTTTCCGTTGGCGATGCGTCAAATTAATCAAACTTTTGACGTGTTTATGCTTTGAACTGCCGGCAAACTCAATTATCACATCACAAATACTAATTAACACAACCGTTATTAAGTTTGAAAGATGGGAACACGTCACAATTTCACCATTCCGATAAGAAACTATTTAAATGAAAATTATGTTGGTAAATGGATTAGTAAAGAAAATGATACTCCAGTTAGATGGCCAGCATCCAGCTCCAGATAATTCCGTTTTGGACTTTTATCTCTGGGGAGCAATAAAAGAAAAAATATACCACACTACAGTCCACACACACAATTAAAACCTTGGAACAGAATAATGAATTCGGCAAACGAAATTCGGTAAACTCCAAACGTTTTTCGAAATGTAAGAGGCTCCTTGTTAACGCTGATGCTTGTAGTATGCAGTGCAACGGTGGTCATTTTTAGCATTTCATGAATAAAATAAGGGAAGAGTTAATAAATTTATATATTTACGATTTGTATATATTATTATACTCAAAAGCGACACCTTACACGACATAGATTATTACTTACAATCATGTTAAGAGCATCGTTTAATGTCGTAAAAGTTAGGAAAATAACTATTAAACATACTGTGCTGTATATCAATACTATATTCATGTTCTATAACATGACTGATTCAAATTGACACTCCATTCTTGATAAACTAATAAACCCATGTTGTTAGACCATTTCTATAGCCACTTTGGGATCAAGTCGTTTAATTTTGTCTAAAGTCATTTTTGCATATCAAAATGTTTGTAACCTGATTTGGGGTTATTCTCTATATAGATCTTACACAACCTGTATGCGTGATGCTCATTAACTCTAGATAATTCAAAACTGGAATCTATACGTCATTGTTCCATTCTACACCAAGGAGGTCTAAGACAAAATATTAATATAAGCTACCAAAATTAGATTCATAATCAGTTCATGGCCTTTATATAAAATTCAAAAGGATTATAAAATTTACCTAAAATATTACAAAAAAAATTATTTTTGTTTTAGGGAAAGATCATTTTTATTACTTGTACAATAAGTTATTTTGACTTGATTTGTATATGGCATAGATAATTTGAAAACCAATTAACTTATTGAAAATTACCGCTACAACATATTTGAAAATTTTAAAATAAGGTTTGGTGAGGCTCTAGAACTACAAATGTGGTTTGAAAGGTATGTAAAGTAGAAAATGAAAAATCAGTCTCAACAGTTCAAGTCTAGTAATTTCATTTTCAGAACAAGACCTCTACGTGTGAATGGCTATCCGTTAGAATGCCGGGGCACATGGTGACGGAGGATATAATTACAAACACAAGCCAGCTATCTAAACTGATTTCTCGTTACAAAGACACAATATGGCAACCAGTGGTTAAAAGAAAGCATCTCGTGGAAGTAGAAATTTAATCAACGATCTTCAGGAAATCAGATTATTCAAACAAATAGTAACATCGGATGAAAAGCTTATTTATGTTTATAATGAATCAACAAAAACTGAATTATATACGGGGTGTCCACCCAATATGCGGAAGTCCAATATCTACGTTAATAAATGAGATAACTTGAATTTTTTGTATACACTGTTTCCTATTTCCTTAAAATGCACAAACTGAAAATAGTTTGACATATACAGGGTCTTCAGTTGTCCATGGGCAGAGGGTAACTCTCTTTTATTAATTGGCAAGCTATGTTTTTTATAACTTTATTGAATTCTACATGAAAAACTAAGGGTCTGTTATTTATAATACTAGTATGAAAAAATTGACAGTTTTGTAGATATTTCGAGAAAAACAATTTTATCCCTATTTCCGTCACTGCTAATCTGGGAAATATTTACGTTACGTGAATATTTAAAAAAACAATTTTTTGGGTAAACGAAGAGCAATTTTGATCTGTGCATCAGAAAGTGTCATAAGATATACAGGGGATGAAAAAATTCTTAGCAAACCTGGGAAGCGAAAATTAAAAAAATCTCCACTACTTCAAATGGAACATCCTGTATATTATTGGCCCATATGATGCACTACTAAGGCTTCTACAAGTTTATTATACCTTTCACTATACCTAAACTGTGACGTTTTAGAGAAAAAACACATTTTTATTATGTAATTTATTATTATTATTTTATTATTATTATTATGCAACGATATCGCTGGACTGATTGTTTTGACAAAGTTAAAAAGGGATTTGAAAGAATGGCAAACGCTAATTATCGAAAAACTACCAGGACACATGAAGGTAGTAATGAAAATAGTTCAAAAAATATTTTAACGTCAGTTGTAAAAATCCAAATATTGGAAAGATTATATAGTAAGTGTTCAAAATGTTCACCATTTCGATCTCTACACAGGTCAATTCTTCGATTAAAATTTCGAGAAACATTTCTTAACATTTCTGGAGTAATGGTACCGAAAGCATTTCTAATTCTCATTTTGATATCTTCGACATCTATTGGTGTTACTATGTATACTTTACTTTAATGTAACCCCACAAAAAATAGTCGAGGCATGACAAATCCGGTGAAGGTGCTGGCCATGGAACTTGACTACCTCTACCTATCCATTTGTTTGGATACATCCCATTCAATTGTTGTCTTACCTAAAATAACGTTTATTATGAGTGGAAATAGTT
>JAHWXV010493279.1:0-12204 GCA_024586415.1 Phrixothrix hirtus | reverse complement strand
TATATTTCAAATTTCCCTCTCAATCTAGTGGCACACTTCATATTTGAAAATTCCCTAGAAATTGTCTTTTACAACAGACTGGTTACTTTTGATTAGTTCCGTACCGAACATCTGACAGAAAGAAATGGAAATTAGTTTTGATATGACGCTAGAATGCTAAATGTGGAGGGAGTAAAAGTTTGATATCACCCATGTTATTTTACCTATACCAGCTGGGTTGTGGTGGTGGGTCTCGTACCCGCTAATCCTAACTACTGCGACTCCAAAGCAGGACACTACTATATGTAGTAATAAAATCAATTTGGATCGTGTGATGTCAGTAACATTGGTTACATTACCAGGTACTATCAGTAAATGAAATGAAACAAATGTGTAATGCATTGTACAGGATTTTATTTAAACAAAATAGTAAACAATTTGTGAATGAATGTTTTATAATATGTATTCATTATTATTGGTGTTAATTTGTTAGGTAGAAAAATTTTGTACAAGTATCAATAACGCTTAAAATTTGCAAAACTTTGCTGCCTTATTTGTCAAATTTTCATCATTTGAATTTTATATACTAGACTTTATTATCATAATATTTTATTAGAAATACTGTTATTACTTTATATTAATGTTGTTAATTCTAGATACTCATACTGTGCCAAAAATTACCTCGATACAAAAAAGTGTGTTGACCAAGGTAGTTACAAAATTAAAAGTTACGCACAATTATATATATTTTTCTGTTTTAGGCAAATGTAAGATTGTTCAAACGGAGGCAAAATTGCGAATCAAAAAAATGCAAGATGCTATTGATCAACAAGCAGAAGTTCATAAATACGTATGGCTATATTTGAAGAAGAATTGGAAAAAATGAAAAGTGAGAGGAAGCTAGCAGACATACGTCTTCAACAATTTTTAAACCTAAACTCATTAAATTAATATTCATTTAATATGTTATATTTATTCATGTATTTTACATTAGTAAGTAAATTAATTAAAACGTTGTACAATAAAATTATGCCGATATGCCAATCCTAATTGATTTACTTCCACATTAATAATGGACATTTCATTCTCTTCATTATTTCCCTCAAAAATGTTATTTGTTCTTATGCTAATGTTGTGCAAAAGTGCAGTTAAACAAATAATGACCATTGATGTTTCCAATTTAGTCGATAACGTTTTACTGAAACAGGAAAATTTTCGTTTCCATAGTCCCAATGGCAATTCGACTACATTTCTAGTTTGCATGTTGGCCCTATTATAATTACTTTCTTGTAGTGTGCTTAAAACTTTGAATATTAAGTTTTAATTCACCTAATATTATAAACATATAACAAGGATTTAGTACTGGTGTTAAAAGATACGGTCTGCGTACATAACCACTATCGCCCAATAAAAGACCTTTGTTCTATTCGTACTCGCAGTGCACTGCGATCAAAAATCACACTGTAATTGGTTGAACCTGGATGTCTCATTACTATGTCCATAAATTACATACTTGGACCAGCAGCAACCTGTGATTACCATTTAAAATTTATTCATTGTCATCGATTAAATATATGTTTAATCAACAACATACTTGTATATTTAAGGACAAGTAACCTTTTCTATTTCGGAAGGTCTTTGCATTATCTCCTGGATTTTGAATCCGAATGTATGTACCATCTAAACGTGCAGCTACACCTAAAAATTATAAATATCAAAATTTGTAATTCCTTAATTTGTGCTTTAATATCAAAGTTAATATATATATTTAGGGTTTCAGATAAACCCAACATGTACTTATCAAAATTGTTTAACAATCACCCTTGATTTTTATGAAATATTGCTTTTAATACACAGTATTACCTGGAAAGCCTGTAATTCTATGAAACTTAACAAGATTTTCCCTCTGCAATTGTTCAGTGTTGGGAAAATCAATGTGGTGTCCACACCTTTCCGCAAGTAATACTGACCCACGTCGTATAATGCAACTAGTTGTTGCTTGACTAATTCCTCTTAAATCTCCTCTTAATGTCTGCAAATAACAAAAATTAATCATTAATCAATATGGTATGTGCAGAATATTACCTGAAATTTCCGGTTACATAAAATCGTAGGCACATTAGCAACTGAAAGATAGGTGCAATAGGTAAACCGCGATTGTTTATTTTTTGTAGCCTATCTTCAATTAAGGGTAAAATAGTGTGTACTAAGATATTTTTTCGAAATATATAACGATTACGAAATTGTACCTCTTCATAAAATTCTAAAGTGTTTTCTGCCTACCTAATGCATCGCTTTGGAATTCGTTCCGCTTCCTCCATTGAATCAATATATTCCAAATATTCTAGAAAATCTTCGTTTTCCAAATTTTTATTTGAATTTTATTAGTATAAGTACCTAATGGTAAAAAACTGCTCTGAATAGAAAATTAGGTTAAGTTAATTGTATGTCGAACGCCAAGACGGTCTTGAAACGTATTGCAAGTAGTCTTAAGATGAACTTAAACAGAGTTTGCGCAAAACATGCTTTCTTGGACAAGTGGCAACTATAAAATGTAAATTATGTCTAAGATGATTTTAAGCTATAGCTTGTGCTTAAGCTCTGATTATAAATACGACTCAAAGTCACTTATCTCGGACAATTGAATGTACTGTACCGATACATTATTACCTGAAATGATGTCAGTATACTTTACTTTATCTATTTACTTTTACATATATGGGTCTCACCAAAACTTTTATTTAATTTACGGCATATAGCTGATAAGTAACAAAGTTTGGATGTCGTACATTCATTGATCTTCAAATTCAAAACACATATAAATATTAAAGAAATGCAAAATAAATTCTATTACATCTACAAAACAGAAATACAACTTTATTATAAGTACAGTTATCTAAACAAGAGTAAGAGTAACATGATTTTTGTTGCTAATTTACGGCTTTTATAACTTTTTTAAAATTCTCTTCCTGCTCTGGATTGACCAATGAAGTCCCTTAAAATTCACAAAAACGGCGTGCGTGCCTTGTTGGAAAACCGTTTGAAGTTCCGTTAGATATTTGCGTCCTTTCGTAACGTTCTGAAGTTTTACAGCAATAAAGTACATGACACCATAGTTTTCTGAAGTTTTCTTGATGTACGGGTTTACTGTTTGCAAGACTTTTCGGTGTTAAATTACAATTTCAAATTTTTACCTTCGATTTTTAAATTCTGTGCACTTTGAATTATATATCCAAACCCGCGTTTTTTATAACGGTGCACTTTTTACGCTTCACTAAATTGATCTGAGAACTACTACGGTTTTAACTGAGAAATACAGTTAGGTAATTTCTAGTTAAAGTAACATGTTAGAAATTTAAAATAGGCGATAGCTTATTTCAATTTTCTAATGTGAGAGCTGACTAACTTTTATATATGTGAATTACGAGGGTCTAACATTTCCCCGTTCTTAAAGCTATACTACAGAAATAACTAACTCTATCTTAATTAGTTGTTTTGTATGTGCATTTGTAAGCAAGCTGACTAGCTACCCTGCAATTTCGATTCGCGAAAGACTGTCTACATTTTGCGACTGCTTCCCCGCGTGATGAATTATCGCGTGTAATATGAGTCCCCAGAGCACTATTTTAGCATGATACGCGACTGCTTTGTGGAGGTATGTCATTGCGCTATGGTCTGTTATTAGTTTGACCGGGTTACATAGCAAATACATTTTGAATTTGTTTAAGCCAAATATTATTGTTAACAGTTCTAATTCAGAGGCAGAATAGCGCGACTTCCGTTCCTGCAATTTTTTACTTGCATACGCTATGGGTTTACGGTGTCCATCTTCATCTTCTTGAAAAAGTATGGCAGACACAACTATAGCTGATGCATCGTTCGCAAGAAAGGAAGTTCTATTATATTTGCGGGCGACTAAAACAGGCACCGTGCATATTGCTCCTTTTCATTCTAATTTGGCGTTTACTGCATCCGGTGGCAATGTTATAAATTCTGTTGGGTTCCGTAAACAGTCTGTTAAGGGTGTTGCAATTGTAGCTTAATCTTTTTATTTTTGGGTATTGGGTACTGATTTAACTAACCTTTTCGAATTGCGGGCTGATTGTACCCGACGCTACCGATTTTCCTATGTAGTCTACCTTTCACTGAGCTATTACACTTTTATAGGGTTTTATGGAGAGTCCTACCCCTTTTATACGCTCAATCACGTCGCGTATGGCATTGGTGTGTGTGTCCAGCTCATTGCTGTATATCGCTACATCATCTATGTATGCGCAGGCATACTCTTCAGCTTCCTTTAACACGATGTCCAGGAGGCGCTGAAATGTGTAACCCCGTCGGCATGAAAGTTCAGGTAAAATTTCCTACCGTGGTTGTCATAGCGAGATATTTCTCTGACTCTTTCACTACCGGAACTTGAAAGAAACCTTTACTCAAGTCAAAGAGTGTTATGTAACGTGCCCACGCAATTCTTTCAATTAATTGCTCCATGCAAGGTATAAGATACTTATATACTACCGTCTTGCTGTTCAATGCTTTACAATTCACGCACGGTCGCCGTTGCTTTCCATCCCGTTGAACGAGGAATAACGGGGCTCCATACCCGCTGTTACTCGGAGTGACTGTAGGATTTCTCCTATATTCACTTACCTTAATTGGATCCTCATCTAACAATTCGATCTTGAATTCGATCAGATTTGTACTACCTGGAACATTATTAAACGAGTCGCGGTTTTCACTTATTACTAGCTTAAGCCTATGTATTTGGTTTTCCGTCGCGTGTAATGTGTCTATTTGTTTAAATAGATCATCCACCGAACTATTGTCTAATTATACTAACTAAATTAACTAGATGTGGCGGTCTTTCCATGTACGGTTTTAATATATTCGAGTGACAAGTATTATGCTGCTTTTTGCTTACCTTTAACCGATAATTAACTTTATTTATTTTATCTAATATTTTGTACGGTCCCGTCCAGAAGCATTTTAATTTATTCTCCTGGTAGGCCTTAAAACTAACACTTTCTGTTCTATTTTTAACTCCCGCGGTCTGGCGTTCTTATCGTAATACACCTTGTACTGCGCGGTTTGTTTTGAATGATTTTACTTCGCCTTTTCTAGCGCTGCGTGAACCATATTCACGTGTCTCGTTAACAACGAGACTACATTTGCGTTGCCGGTTGTCGATTCTAGCCATCATTCGCACGTTGAAGCCGCGGGCCCTCTTAAATCCCGTGTGAATGATAGGCTTGAAAGTTCCGTTTACGCTATTCGCTATTCCGAAGATGACGTACCCTAACACCTGATCCCACTCTAGCTTAGGCTCTTCATATAATATCGCACACATTAAATCCTTTATTATACAGTGTCATACTTCAACTGCGCCCTGTGTCTGAGAATGATGTACCGAAGTAGATATGTGTCTAACACCGGTAGTTCTCCATAACTCTTGCATTAGATCGGATTTAAAGTTTGTACCTAAACCACTTTGGATTTCTGTTACCCAATCGAATTTACAGAATGTTTCTTTCAAACGCGAACAAACCGTTTCTGCACGTTGATCAACCATAGGTGTGCCTACAGCGTATTGCGTACATGCATCAACGATCGTAATGATGTATTTATTTCCTCGCTTAGTTAATGATAGCGGTCCCGTTATATCAATTATTATTCTTGTCCACGGTTCCGGCACAAGGGCACACGTATCATCTTCTCTTCGTACCACCTTATTCTCCCGAGTTCTCAACAAGCAGGACACGATTCGCAGTAGTCTTTTACGTCCTGTCTTATACTTGGCCACCAATAGAGTTTTAATAGATTTTGTTTAAACCGATTCGTGTTGTCGTGTATAAACTCGTAGAATTCCTTAAGAAGCTTGACATGCAGTGTCTTAGGGATTATTATCTACGCTGTCCCTACCTCTTTGTTTTCTGACGGAATCTCCACATCGCGGCACTTCCTTATGAGAATGCCGTCTTTGTTTGTAATTAAGGCGGTTTTGTTAGTACCGCTGGTGACTTGAGCATAAAGCGCTTTTAGCTCGGCATCCGCCTTCTGCTCTTTAATCTCTTCCTCGCGAGATATTTGTTCTAGTGGAGTGTCTTCGTTTATATGCACCGGATCTGGGATTTCCTTGTTTTTCACTTCCAGAATTTCCGCTGTGTCACATCCTTGTACTTCCTCTGAAGGCTCGCTTTCTGGAATGCCCATGCATGGATTGTTTATTTCACGATCCGTGTGTTCCGCTATTTTCTTCGCGCTTTCGCGTGCCTTTAATCGGGTGATTACATTCACTTCCGATGTAACTTTAGCGTTTACCCCTAATATTAGGTCGTAAGGCAAAATACGGCTTGTTTCCACCACCAAATAGCCTATGAAGACGTCGCTCTGGACGTACACTCGCGCTACAGGGATTTTTAGCACTTCAGGCGAGAATACTTGACTTACGTGAACCCGTTCGCCGATACAATCGTGTGGTCTTACGTAGTCCCTTTTTTCAGGCTTATTGGCGGGCTCATGTCGTATAATGCCCTTACGTTCCCCATTGACATAACCGTCAGATTCTGATTCATTTAAACAACTTTCCGGTTTTCCCGCGAAGTTGTTTAGATACAATGATCGCTTCTATGGACACGCAAACCATCTGCAGTCCGTGGAATTACACACAGAGCAGTTTTTATGCTTTATTGGTTTAATCCCTGAATCTGCCTTGTTCGAGCTGCTAGCGGTGTCTTTAATTTCGGTTCTGTCACTTTTACAAACGGCGCATTATTTCTGCCAGTCCCTTTGTTTGTTTTACCTACTCCATTTCTTTTAACTTTGTTTTATCAGTCAAACTTAGGGCTCCTCGGCTTGTCGTCCGCGTAAACAGATTTTCTCTTTTCCGAATAGTTATCCGCTAATTCGGCTGCAGCTTCTAAATCTTTAGGCATATGATCTAGCAAATAAACGCATAATGTTTTTGGTAAGCCTTCGTTAAATTGCTCTTGCATCATGATTAGTTTTAACTTCCTTACATCTAAATCTAAACTAATCTTGTCCAACAATTTTTATAAATTAATACGTAACCTAATTCCGTATTCTATATAAGATTCATTATGTAATTTACGTGCATCGCGAAAACGTTTTCTATAATGTTCCGGCCCTGACGAGTAAACTTTCAATACTATTCTTTTTACCGTAGCGTAAGCGTCTAGATGTTCGTCGTCAAGGTGTATATATGCCTCTAATAACTTTACTGACAAGACTCTTCCTAATATGTTCCCCATTTAATTCGGTCGATTAAATTGGTGCGAAGCGTCTTTTCAAAATAATCGAAATGAATATCCATACACTCCTCATCTTTTTCCATTTTCCGTACCAGCATAATTACGCGTAATTCTCCCTCCGTTAGGATACCCGTCTGATTTCGCGGGTTATCGCTAACGGATTTATTTATATTTAATTCCGCCATGCGGTATTCGTCTTTGTTCTGCGCCGATACGTTTTCGTTCAGCGTCAATTACTAAACATCTTCGTTCAGCACAGTCGTATTCTTTTAATAGGGTAATTAATATTTCCGAATCCGCGTCAGATTTAATTTCAATGCCCCGTTCTTTGCATAAACGTTGTAGGGTAACTAACCGCTTGCTCTCATACGAACTTATTGTTACCTATTGGTATGTCGCTTTATTAATTAATTATTTAAATTATTTAAAATGAACTTAAAAAATTTTTTCTGATAAAATGTCAAGTTTTCTGACACCTTTTATTTATATTTTTAAAAAATTTTGGTGGATCCAAAGCGCGCTATTACCAATAATTTTTAATTCGCGTCACCTATGCCACCGCTGTCACCATCTTTTGATTGCCGGGGTTGGCAGTGTGAGTAATTAAAAAATAAATTACTGTATTTGGGTGTTAAAACTTACGCATTCAATGGTTTTAGGGTGGTTAGCAATGAAACTGTCTCGACCTGGTATTGATACTAAGCCGGAGGTATTAAGTCAATTGAATATACTGTACCGATAGATTATTACCTGAAATGATCTCAGTATACTTTACTTTATCTATTTACTTTTACATATATGGGTCTCACCAAAACTTTTATTTAATTTACGACATATAGCTGATAAGTAACAAAGTTTGGATGTCGTACATTTATTTATCATCAAATCCAAAACACATATAAATATAAAAAAAATGCAAAATAAATACTTACATCTACAAAACAGAGATACAACCTTACTATAAGTACAGTTATCTGAACAAACTTCAATGGCTTGTTAGCCTAGATCCCTTTAAATATTTAAATTTGCCCAAGTGGTATTGGTTAGACCTTTTCTAAAAGTATCCAGCTGCAGGTACAAATTTACTATGAATAAAATTTACAATCATTTTAACTTTAAACATGAAACGTTCGTTGTTAAGGTTTATTTTAAAAAATTTCCTTTTTAAAAAATTATTTTAGTTTTAAAACTTCAAAGGATTTATACTTACACTATAATATTTTGATTGTTGCTATTATCATAAGATTGGATAATAATTTATCTTCTGTCTGTTTATTTCCATTCAAACAAAATTGGTTTTTAAGATTTTGTTACAATGACAATTTATATACTGGTTCGTAAACTTAGATCTTCTTCCTTTTTAAGAGAAACGCTTTGTTGCACCAAAAACTCCCGTTTTATAAAATTATATTAAATTTTATAAATTTGCTGATGGCGCGCAGTGATCTATTGGGATTTTACATGTTCACTGTCAAATAATCTACTTGCGTGTTTGTCCGCGAGTTGCTACAATTCATCACTTCGGAACTATGTGAGTAAGATGATTTTTGTTTGTAACTTACGGCTTTTATAACTTTTTAAAATTCCCTTCCCGCTCAGGATTGACCAAGGAAAGTCTCTTAAAATTCATAAAACCGGTGTGCGTGCCTTGTTGGAAAATCGTTTGAAGTTCCGTTAGACATTTGTGTCCTTTCATAACGTTCTGAAGTTTTACAGCAATAAAGTATGTGACACCATAATTTTCTGAAGTTAGCAGACTTTTGAAGTTATTACGCCTAGTTTGTTAAAAAAATTTATTACATTCATGGGCAAGAGATTTTTGTGATCTGAAAATTTAATAGTTACTAAGCAATTCTGCCTGCAAAGTCGAGCTGCAATTTGTCCTGTGAGTATATCCTAAAACTGAGTGAGGACGAACTTGGGTGAAATTCCTTTTGTTTCGAACAATACTCAATCACGTGTCCTTTGCCTAATAATATCGGTACGTGGATCTCGCGCAAGAAGGGATTATCTTAATCGAAAGAACCCACTCTCTCTTACTGTAGCACCTTGTTCATTGTTTTATTATTCTGAGAAAGTAATTTTGTACCATTGGTCAGCGCTTGCAGTTATTTTAAAGCAAATTATATGTCACAGTATTTTATTTACACATCGCCATGTATATAATTCATTAAAATAAGTTTTAATAGGGCAAGCACAATTTTAAAGAATCCTATAAAGTTTAACTTTCCAAAGCATAACTAAGTTAAAATAGGAAACTAGTTCAATACAACCCGTATAGTGTTTTCAAAGAATCATTTTATAAAATGGTATCAAATGTACCAGTGATTATATTCATAAAAATTCAAACAGAAAGGTTATTCATTTTATAATTTTTGAAATCACCATTTGCTTATTTTAAAATGTAAGTTACACTTCGGTTTGAAATAACGGAAAGGAGCGTACAAAGAATTAGTGCATGAGATAGCATTTAGACACTGATTAATAAATAATTGGGTTGCTATAGGAATAACGCCGGAATAATAAAGATAAAACCGTCTCGTAATCAAATGACATCTTATTGGAACGGGGGATAAGCTTCAGGAGGGCATTAATTAAGAATCGGTATAATAAATCGCAAATGCAAAATTTCAGTGAGTTTTGGGGCTGAAGCTAAAAATTAGTCTTTGTTGGGAGTGTCTTCTGTTTTAGTTATTCGTAAATTGTTAGCGTTGAAATATTAGGCATCTGCCTATTATCACAGCCGATGAGGCGGAATTTCCAAATTATTAGGAATTGGTCATTCGACAGGATTTAAGGCAATTGTATTTTTATATAATTTCTACCCGTTTTAGGTCTTTAAAGAAGAATTGACAAGAAGAACACGTAAAAGTGTTTATTCATGTTTCTTCTATGCATCCAGTAGGGACCGGAGATATTCGTTTGGCGTGTCTAAAAATACCTATTTAACAGTTGCTAAATAATTCCAGTTAGTAATGTAAGTAAGTAAGGGACATTGATTCCCCATTTGAACTCTTGCGAAACAAATGAATTAAAATTGCTAAGTCAATTTTTGTAAATTTGATATAGTAACTATAATTTGTTAAAATGAATTATTGAATAACGTCCTAATTGTATTTTATTAATTTACTTTATTTTATAAAGTATTATAGTATACAACGCTGGGTACCCAAAATTTTGTGTTTAGCGTACATCTTAATTTTTGTTATGATGTTGATCTATAAGAACTGCGTTAATTACAAGTTAACTCTAAATACCCGTTTCCAGCCCAAAGGGCGATTTACTTTTTCCATTGCAAAATTTCGACCTATTTCCCGTTAATCAATGTTTCATGTTTTTAGAATCACGGCTTATTTTGGCCCACTGTTAAATATTTATTTTAAAATTTGCGGGTCACGCCAAGATTTATTTATGACAAAGGTTTGTACCATTAAATAACAATCATATGGGTTCTATACCTTTATTTAATAAAAAACTGTTCACGCTCTTGGGGTTCTTCGCGTTCTCGTACTTTGTTGAATTCTGGTACGAGCATGCTTAACTCTCTTGTGTACTTATCTTCGATGAATTCTATGACTCGTAAATTGCATAGCCGTTGTAAAGTAGGAAACCTTTTACTTTCGTAATTCAGTGTGTATTTGTTCGAGAGTTTACTTTTTACTTAATTTTAATTTTACCAAGATTATATTTAAATTTTTACTCGGCTGGTGTCAGAGGTGTGAGGTAAAGTAATCTAACACTAGTAGTCAAGGAACAACCTACCCCGAGAATTTTTCAAATGTTTGGCGGGTTATAGGATTCAGGTCAGCATTGAAGTTTGAGGTGAAAATTTCCAACAACTTTTATAAACATGAATGTGCATTATCTGTACTCGTATCTATTCTTATTCTAATTAAACATTTTATCGAAGTTAGCTTATTTAAACATTTTGTAGTTTATTAATAATTAATATTACGTCATGTGTTTACGAATTTTAATTTTATAGTGAAAAGTTGTTAGTTTTGCACCAAAATATAAAGAGCTAAAAAAGTTTCCAAATAGATGAAGCTAACAGACATACTATTTCGTTATTATTTTTTGACCTATTAAAAATTTCCAGTGAAAAACATCACAGGGGTTGTTTATTTGACCAACTTCTGATAGTAGGAGAAAATGAAACATAACTCAGAAAGTACCTTTTGATTAGAGTAAAACGTATTACAAGTTTTCTTACTCTATATTTTTCAATGTGACCACACCTTGACGAAAAGCGAAATACCAGTTCCTATTTACTATATTCTTCTAACAATTTATATTTCATTCTCTACAAGCTTGGATATAAGGCTCTTCAAATGAATGTAAGGCATTTCAAATATTGTTATGAATGGTTCCTGTTATAAATGAAAATTGGATGGATACTTTTCAAAATTTATAAGGGTTTTAATTTTTGTTTAGAACAAAACCTTTGCTTTCCAAGTTTAACCATTAATTAACATTATTGCTATGAGTTGCCATCAGGGTTTTAAATTTTCTTTCTAATTATTAAGATTAATTAAATTAGACAGTCAAAAAGTAATTAAGCATTAAATACTCATTTATTTATTAACTTCTGTTGTGCCAGCGGATTATTGACAACCTCCTTATATGTGTAAAACCGATACTGCTTTTACTATTTTTTAGATTTATTTTTAGATATCTAAAAATATTTAGAAAAATTTATTCCCCGATTGGGGTTAGATTCCAAAACCTTTGGATTTACGCGCCAATGCTCTACCACTGAGCTATCACGGGAACCAATAACAGTCGACAAGTGAATCCTTCTAAATTATACATATACATATAATAATGTGTGTATAAAAAGTTTTTTAATTAAGAGATCTATGGAAACAAAATGATGTATCTTTGCTTAATTCATACAGACATTTCCATTTTCATATTTGTCATGAGAACTACTTTTGACACCTGTCAAACTAATTTA
>JAHWXV010493260.1:0-15963 GCA_024586415.1 Phrixothrix hirtus | reverse complement strand
ATTAGTGTTCCACTTTAGGCCATGTAACGTAAATTGATCCAGGTTATCAGAGACGCCACACCTTGGAATTCGCATAAAGTCTACAGTTTCTTGATTTACTGAACCGTCGATTTTTAATTGATAGAATTCTTGAAACCTCTTTTAAATCAAAGGTCACCTTAGTTGATTGAATTGTCGAAGAATTCGCCGGCGATTCTGTTTCATTTTTCTCCAAGTAACTATATGATATTAAATAATTTGTTACATCAGAGTCGCTAAATTGAATATCTGAAGATTCTCCCTGAACTTCTACAATATTATAAATCGTTAGAATAATCAAGCATTTCAATGTAAAATATATTAATACGTTTCTACTACTAGATGATAATCCGTACATAATTATTTAAATGCTTGCTATTTATTATACGGCTATCAGCATACTAAGCTAAATCAGAGTAATACTACTATTTATTACAAGAGGAGAGTGTTTTCCAATATCTAAATTAAGTTGGATCCTTATGATAATGAGATTAAATAGACAGTACGTGTACAACTTATTTTCAAAACTTTATTTAATATGTGCTTTACATGCATGCTGCGAATATGTTATTTTCTACTCGAATTTATTTTAAATTTTAAATAGAATGCGCGATAACAATGTTAAACTAAACCTTCACGATTTATTTTTGTATGCCGTCACGGTCGTCGCCTTGGGCCCCCCAGCTGGTTCTAAATTAACATTTTTATCTGAAAGTTTATTCAACTATAACTGATATTGAGATTACATATACAACACGTCGTGTACATTTGTACATTTACTATTCATATTTATTTCAACAAGTCTTTTGCTAAAAGGAATACTTCGTTTATACTATTATAAATTTAATTTACTTATTGGTCATGTTGAAATAACGTCCAAATATATCCCCAAATGGGAAAATTTATTTCTTTAATAAGTGAAGTAACGTTTCGTATATTACATTGTTGTATTTACTACCACATTACCAAACTATGACTCCTTTACGTGCATTTTATTTCAAGAAGATGACTATTTTTCAAAAATACAACATTTACCGCATTATTTATTCATGACGTTTAAATGACATGCTTTCACATATAATAATAGTGTATTTACTAGAACATTAGTAAACCACATACGCTTACCGTCATCTATTAGAGGTGACGATCTTCACACATACATATCCGATATACGAACCGAAAACGACAAAACTACAAACCCGCCGCAAGCACCAGATGGCGCCATGGACGACCGCACACCCACCCCCCGCAGATGGCGCGCCATAATCTCAAATTTTGGCCTCCACTCGACAGGCGGCGACACCAAAACCATACACTCCACCACTCCCCCACGACAGGTGGCAGCACCTTCAACCGATAACTACCCACACTTACACCCACATTCACACAGATGGAGACCAATACCGACATTTTCCCGCCATTTCCGCCGCCCAAACAAAGGTGTCAGCACAACACACCCACCTCCGCCATCTTATGACATATGGCGCCCCGCGGAACTTAATTTTGATATCCTTTCCATGGAAATAAATATTGGAAAAGTCACTTGCGGTCCAAAAATTGTTTCGCATAGGCGTTGAATTTCAAAAATCTTTAAAATTTTTCCTCCTATATTTCCGTGATATTATAACTGGAAAACCAAATGCTAGCCGATATAGCCATATACTCCGCCAGTCTAATACGGCAATAGAACTTCATAACTGTGAAAATAAAATCCACGAAGCTGACATACGCTGTTTGACGCTACGTGAAAATCGTCCACTATGATCACTTCTTTCAACCTAGGCCCACTGCTATTGCCGCTATGCTGAACTTCCATAGCCAGAAAGTGGTCGAGCGAAGATTACCATTTAAAGGTAATGATAGATTACATGTAGTTCATTATTTAGCCGTTCAAGACCGCTGATATTCTTGAGCAGAACTTTGCTTCTAAATACAACATTGGACACTATTGAAATTGTACACGCTCACAGAAAGGACTAACGGAAACTTGCAGCAGGCTTTTCTCACTACATTGATGTCAGATATGAAATACTTGGTCATATCAGATTGAAAATCAAAGATGGCGTTATTGCATAATTAGCCGTTATGCCAGGCAAGGAAGACATCCCGAATTGCAGGCGACATCTCATCTGGTGTATGGTAGATGTTTGCAGGCATAGGTTCCACATGGTTTTAATTTTCCAAAGTATTGGAAAACGCAAGGAAAGAATCCCTTGCCTCCGGGGAAATTGAAGGTCTTAGGAAACTTATACAGCTGCATTGGCATATAATGTGAACTTGTTATTAAAGTCACAGTTGATATACATTAATTTCGTACCGGTTGAAGTAGTTTTCCAGCGCCAGTCGTTGAAATTTTTAAGTTTGACTTTCAAAATCAAGCCCTCCTTATAGACCTTCATACTAGGTACTGACGCTATAATGTTCCCTTTGCAAGACGATTTTAAACCCAAAATGTGCTTTAGAACAATTTCTACTGGTTGCTCCTTAAATATGTATTGGTGCTTACCGCAATTGTTGCATATGTACAGAACTGTTGCGCAACACATAACATTGGTTGATATAGAAATTTATTTGTGGAGCCAACAAACGGAGTGTTCTGCCGGTACTCAAAATTATAAAATACGAAAATGAATTTTTTCTTCAACTTTTCCTGATCTGTTATTGGTTTAGCCAAAAAACATCGATGACCGATATATTTTCGGTGCGACGGTTCACCTGAGTCGGGTCTTTAGTGAACTCTCTGTCTATTAAGTCTAAGACTAAGACTACTAAGACAGAATTGACATCTCCTTAAAGCGGTATATAACGACTTCATTTGCTCTGTGTAGCAATTTTCTCCTACAAAATCCCCTTTACCCACATAAAATTTAATGAAGCCTAAATTTTTGTCGCAAGGGGGTACTACTTAATAGGCTGCACAAACTTTCTTGCAGTTTTTGTGTATTTGCTAATTTCCTGTGCGTACGACACATTTCACAGAAATACCGTGTTAAAGCAGCCGAACATAAATTAGTAATAACTTGTAATGATTATTTTCTGAAATTAGATTCAAGACAATTGGATCGTCAGACATAGGGCCTTCCTAATGAACAGACTTCCCCATTATATTATTATATATAACGATAGTGTAACTTACCAAATATTTGTGAAGCTGCTCGATGTGTTCTCGTGTCGCGCTATGCAATAGATGGATGGCAAGCCTTGTGCATATATCCACACCTTCGACATCATTTCGTGCTTAAGGCTGTCAGATATTTTCGTTGGAATTCGCCCTACATGCTGTAGCAAGCGCAATAACCGTCGCCAAGCATAAAGTGTATTGATTTTTATAACCAAGATACATTTCTTTCTCTCTCAAAGGAAACACCAATTATTCAATCACGCCTAAGCCATACAGGTAAGGACATGCGGGTCCACGTGTAACCTTAGAATATCGTTTGCGAAAAAGTTGCAAAATTTTCTTGACTGATTATTATGACTTGCGAAGTTAGCTGATCAGCTCTTCTGAACGAAATGCCGATGGGTTTCCTAGGAAAGTTGTCATTCTAAAGCACTATTCTAAACCCTATCGCCAGTCATTGCGGTGATAAGGACGTGCGATAGCAATTCGTCAAATGCATTTTAAACATTATAATAGATTTACAATTGTATTCTGTTAACTTAACAAACAAACAAACTCAGGTGTTTAATTAAATTTGATTTAAATTGCTCTTTCTCCGATAATAGAAAGTAATTTAAATCCCAGGTAGGTCCAGTTTGCATTGACTGAAAAGAAAGTTAAACTGTTAATGTCGATAGATTCGAATTCTAATTAAAAAATTTATTTAATACTTTCCGAATTATTTCCTTGAGTGTCTTTCGCTAACATTCAGGGCACGATGTATGGTCCTGTGGTATAGATATTCTGTAATCAAGAATTTAAAGAACAAGAACATTCAAAATAGAAGAGGTATTTCAATAATTTCGAATAACGGTAATGGTGCTGCACTTTATAAGCTTAAGCAACCTTTATTTCGGAGGTACTTTCTGAAATAATCATAGTAACAGTGAGCAGACTATTTGAAAGTTTATAGCATATTATTTGAAGTAGTGCAGAAATATTCACGATGCCTTCTTCAGATAGTTGTTTTGAGTAAGCTGCTACCTCGGGAGGGTATATCGCCATGCTACTTTATAAAATAAATTAGTTGTGCAGGAAATACATGAAATATTGTAACAAAAATAAAATAAAACGATTCTTGGTAATACGTTTACCTTAATACGTGTGACGTCGTTTATCAAATGCAGGCATATCAGCATTTTCGACGCATTCGTCCCCGTATACAACCGCGTCACATACGTCATTGAATGCGTTAAAAGTTTTTCGTCACAGGCGAATATGCCGCACGAATACAAATTTAAAACGCCGGTAGTTGGCGGAGCCATTTCTTTTTAATGACATTTTGCGTCAAGTAAACTAACAAGCAAAATAATGTATCTTATTCGAGCTCGTTTACATATACATGCAGTTTCGTAGTCATCGCCAGTTATTAGATCGTCTATTTGCCATCTTAGAAATTCCCTAATCCATTTTTAATACTTTCAAAAATGATTGCGACAAACTTTGTCTGTATATAGGTTCTACTTTGTAAAGAATATATTACTTCAATTAGTCAATTGGAGCCTCGGTAACAATTTCAAATTTTAGACATGCTTATATATGACAGCTGACATATTAGAGGTTTACCGATTTTTATTCGTTGAAAACATACTCTCCATACTAACTTAATGCTTTCTGATATTTAAAATCACTTCTATATCTAAAAGCATACATCAATAATATTCAATTTAGTGCAGTCTCCGGTTTTATTTGAAAATGCGTGTTTAAAAATCTTTAAACATGTTAGAGCATTATTCAAAACTCATAAATATGTAAAATAAATATTTATGTAAATAGTTTCGTTTTTAACATTCAAGATTCACTATAAATCTTTTTATTTTGTCTCTACATCCTTTAAAACATATTTTAGTGAAAATTAATATAAATCTTTTATAAATCTCAAAAGAATTATATTTTAATTAGTTATTGTTAACCAAACACTCCAGTTTTTCAAATTATATCTTTTTACGCTACACTTAATTATTTAGTGGAGTAAAATTTATTGCAGCCAAGAATAATTTATTATTGGAAATTCAGAAAATTTTGGTGTTAAATCTCCCAAGAAAGCAATAAGGTTATAGAAAGATGAATAATCTAAATTTTAAAATTAATTTAAAATTAATACAGATAATGATGTATTTCACAACCAGCATTAAATCTTTAAAATCATTATTGTAGTCACAACTTGTAAATTCACATATTATTGTACCAATGCAATTTAATGTTACTATCTTTAAAGTAACTAATAACAGTTAATTATTTATTCTTATAAAATTTATTGCAGCCTCTACTTATTTACACTCGTATTGTTCTAAACGAGTATAGCTTAACGCTATTGTACATTTGTTCGAATAAAATATTAATACAAAAGGAGCGATGGTTACTGTGAATTTCATTCCGCGTTATACTGGACTATTACGCCATGTGGTCATTAAAAACCAATTAGTGATGTACCCACAATGATTACTCATCGCTTTGGAATGCGGAAAAACCCATTAGGAATTCCAGGACCCGTAATTAGGAAGCAATTACAAACAATTAGTGGCGATCCTATTCTATTATAGCACTTTTGAAACGCAGCAAAATTCGAATTTTATCATTTTCAGTTACTTTGCTTGCCATGGTTGAAAAGTAAAAAACTTATACGCTTAGATATTACATAATCTTATTTTGTAAATAAACGTACAAATTAAATTGCATCATAAGTTATAAACGTAGATTGTACTAGATTTATCTGGGATTAACTGTAATATAGGAAATAGGAGTTGTAATTTCAAACTTTGCATCCTAGAGTTTTAAGGCATTCTCTTTCAATTCCAAATAACTGCAGATTTCAGCTATTTCCAGGTGTACCGAACATAATAGTTTTTGTTATTGATGCATATTCCTAAGATAATTTTAAGGCTACTTTACCTAATAAACTTTACACTTATAATTAACTAATTTTGAGATATTTCAATTTATATAGAAAAATACGCCGATGAGGGTTTCACAGAAAGTTATGTACCTAAACTTAAGCAGATAGAATTTTATGTAGTTATTTGTGGAGGTGTTGTGCATCAAACACAATAATTTAAATTTTAAAAATTAATATTGGGTGTTCGGAAGAAGGTCCCAAACTTTATTTTTATAGAATAGCAATATCTGGTTATCTTTAGATGGCAACCTATAATTTTTTAACTTTTATTACATTCTAGAGTCGAAATTAGAGGTAGGTTGTATTTACTTCACCATAGTTAAGTGTTGTAATTTCGGAGTTATTTTGAAAAATGTATTAACTTAGAATTTCGTTTTATAAAATTTTAGTAGGCTGGTATGTGCAAATAAGTAATAATAAAGTAAAATCAGCATATATGTCAAGAACAAAATATTTACTATTGCTACTTAGTGTTTCTCATCGAGTTTTAATTGAGAATACTTAAAAATTTCACGACCTGGAGTTAGTAATGAAGATTTCTTGAATTTAGTAATCACCTATGGTGAATATAATATCATCTTTATAAATTTTATTCTGTCCAAGCCGATTTTGATAGGCGAAAGCAATATTGCGAGTAATTTTTAGTAAAATCCTAGGAAGATGCAGACTTAGCTAAAAATATTATTTGCAAAAATGAAATGTACAATCGGCACAATAATACTCATTTTTGGGATATAGATAACCCTGACTTTGTCAGGCGACGACAGTTCCAAGTTGTTGGAGTTTCAATGTATTTTGCGCTACAAAGGATGATAAAATTTTTCTTTAAACTTTGTTTTGTAAAAATCAAGTACACAAAACACCTGCCACCACAAAAATAAACAGTATGATGGATAAGGTGTGAGACGTGCCTCGTGACGTAGATAGTGCAACAATTAAGTGTGCAACCAGGCATGAATATCTTAAAAAGAACAGAAACTTGTTTGAATAGAAATGGCAATGTACTGGAATAATTTATTTAGTATCCTGTAACTGTTTCTTTTTGTATTAGTTGCTATTTCCTTGTGTTGCAATTTTTTTGTTTCAAACGTTTTGTTTTACTAAATATGTGCCTGTTTTGTTATTATTTTAGATTTGTATCTCTTATAAGTAGCTTACTTGATGTACAAATTAGAATTTTAAGTTAGCAAGTACATTTACCTGAATATGTCCAAAATTACAACATTTAACGATATTGAAGTAAACGCAAATTGCGCCTAATTTTGAATGTAGAATATAATAAAATTGAAAAAAATGCAGTTGTGCGAAAATAATCAGGTATTGCTTGAAAATAAAGTTTGGCATCTTTTTCCGAACATCCAGTATTAAGTTTTAACATTTAAATTATTGTATTTGATATACAATAGTTCCGCAAAAAACGACCTTAAATTTTATCTTCACAATGTGAATTTATGTGAAACCCCTCATCAGCCTATTTTTTGTAAATAAATTGGTTTACTGTAAGGGTAATCTTAGTTAATTCCAGAAGAGTTAGCCCTTCTTTAGTAGTGCATGTACATTATGCCTATATGTAATCTGTTTCTAGTTCAACTAGTACAGCTAGTATTGGGTGCTAGTATTTGGGCGTATAGTCAGTGGCGGTCTCTTCAGGGCAGCAAGGTATGCTCTGCTGACCAAAAATTTCAGAATATTACTGCTCTTTATGAAGCATTAAATTTCAATTAATAATTCTGCGTGTAACATATCAATTGTGTTTTAAATTAATTTTGAAATCTTATAGGATACTTGAACAATGATTATAGTATGCTTTGAACGTATGACTAACTTACATTCTTCGTTATATCGTTCAGCCTCAAAGTAACAAGCGCGAGGGCTTGCAGACTTCAGGGCATGCTAGGTAGCAATGAGTGAGCCTATCTTACTATAGACCAGATTAAGTGTTCTGAAAGCAGACAAGTTTCTGCTTTCAGACTAAAGCTAGCCGCCTAACTTTGTTATTGCTGTTGAACGAACAAAACTTTAGTGATTATTTTTAAAAAATTTAAGTGACAGTAACAGCTTTTACTTTGTGTGTTGACTTTTATATATTTTTGAACTTTCTTAATAATTGCGCAGCTAGGTAATATTTCAAATTACCTAATTCCAACAGATTTAATTTTTTAGATTATTTTGTTTTAAATGGCTACTATTGATTTAACTAATGATGTCACATTTTTATAAAAATAAATAGGAGAATTGATTTAGTTTACAAATAAAACCAATGTTTCTTTATTTTGTGTTTAGGAAGCAAATTTAAAATTACACCTGTGTTACCTACAAAATAAATATTTTAAAAACATACATTTAAAATGATGTTTTCTTCTGCAGGGAAATAATAAACGCAGTTTTTTCACTGCAAAATAACTGCTGACCTAATAGAAAAATCATCACACGACACTGTGCTCAAAAATAGATATTATTGAATACAATTATTAATTTCCAAAAACAATAAGTTACTACGTATATTAAATATACAGTGTCACCAAGTATGTTACTTATACCCACGCGTCCAGTGGAGGGTAGAAGAAGTTTAAAATTTAAACAGGTCTTAATGTTAAAATCTATTTTCATCAGCTGACCTTTTAAAACAATGCCTTAAAAGTTGAAATGTGTTTTTAAATTAAGTCCTTATAATATCGTTGGTAACAATGCCTAGTTTTATATTTATAATGTTTTACATTTATAAACGTTCAATTAAAACACAGCAGCATTATCCATTACAAGGATAAAAATTTACTATATTAAATAAACATTAATACATTATTAATTTTAGTGCACTTTTGTGTAGTCTTTTATATAAATATTTTCCACTTGTATACTATATATAATCAATATTAACGCGTTTTCTGTAAGTAGAAAAAAGCTACTATTGCTACAAATATGACAACTGTCAAGAATAGATACAGTTATATGTAAAGAAAATTTTAAGAGATTTACTTTTTCTTGTTTAATATTTAAGGCAAATGTAAATTTTAAACACTTGATCTTACAGCTCATTTACTTACTTTGAACACCTATTTCAGTGAACGTAAATAAATGAAATTTCTTTTCTTGAAAAGCTGCGCTTATTCTGTAGGAACTTATTCCTATCACGTTTTTAGTAACTATATGGTTCAAACGATCAGAACAAACGATTTTGAATTCACATAAGGAGTCCTTGAGTTTTCCTTAAAGCTCTTGCTGTTGTTTTAAGAAAAAGTTGCTTTTTCTATTAAAACAAAAAATTTAAAGAACTTGGTTGAATTAATAATTACTGAAAGCCTATTGCAAATAGCATATGTAATTTTTCTAATCGAGCAAACGAAATTCTAACTCATAATATTTGCAAAAGAATTTATTAATAAAGGCATTATCTGTATACGTAAACTATTGTAACATCTATTTTTAGCTATTAAATCCAGTGTGTTAATAACTATTCATTATTAATTTATGAAAGCACTAGAATCTAGTATAACCTCTTCATATTAAAATAATGATAGATACAAAAGACTACATGGTCGACTGACTTAACTTGTGTGATAATTCATGGTACATAATACTTTCAATAAAATAAAATAATAAATAAGTACACCGCTTACAGCTTTTAGTGCATATTTATTTTAGAAAAAATAATATTTAACAATAAAAACGTATCTGTATGGGAATATTTAACTTTTATGGGATTCTAAGTACAGTAAAATTTAACAAGTCAGAATGATTACTGCTCAACCTTTACCCGAATTAACAAAAATGCGAATTAAAAAAGGCATTACCTAAAACTAATAAAATAATTAAAAATAAAATATTTTACCCCAACTTTCTTTTATAATTATAAATAGTACTCATTCATTTCTGTTTTGAATTTTATAAGGTTAGTTTTGAATAACCAAAATTAATCGTATTTCAGCTAATACAACTTTACCTTAAACAGGCACTCTCAGGTAAAATACGAAATAACGTCAGTAGTTCTAGGAATTTTGAATTATGAGCTTAAGCGGTATTGACCTAATGAAAATATTTGGCTGTATGTTATAATAATAAAAGATAATTTACCGTAATTTGGCTTGAAAACTAGTTTCGCCGTTCTTGATTTAGTTAACCACACATGACATGAAAACCAATTTACGGAATCTTCAGAAATGCACCTAGTCCCTAAAATAATGGTGAGCATTGAAATCGAAAAACACTCCCCACTTCTACAAAAAGTGTGACAGCGAAATTTTCGAAAAATTTGCGAAAGATGTAAGAGCAAGGTTTAATGAATTCTATTTTACTTTAACCCTCTTGTTTTTGTTCTGCAAATAATGCAGTACTAATTCTAAACCTGGTTTTAAGTTTAATTTTTGATTAACCACGAAATAATATCCATTTGGTACGACGGATGTTATGAGTTCAACAAACTAAAACGAAATGACGCTTCTTGAGGTTAGTCGTCATTAAAACCACGTATGCCTTCACATTTGCGAACGAGTTACTTTCAAATTGACAAGCCTACTAGACTATAATATATTCTGCCATGTACATAGCATCAGTTGGAGTCGACACATATTATCTGTTAAGGCCAAAGATGTACAATAATGGAATACTTAACGAATAGTACGGGTTCAAGCTAAATTACGTAACTATTAATTCAGTTATTTTAATAACATAGTTAAATAAACTCTATTAGAATCAATAAACGTTAAAAGGCAAATGCAATTAAGAAAAAAATCCGTAATACGAAATAAATAAGCAATAGCGTCCCAGTGTTTGATTTAAACATAAAATTTCTAATAATAAAACGAAATAAATTTCTTTTTATTTTGTTTTAACGTTGCACGATGAGTTTCCCTTTCTGGGGAACAAAATTTAAAATTAAAATTGCTCTTAATGCAACCGTTATGTAGACTTTATTTATTTGACTTTTGAGAATTACTTATTTATTTTGTTGTTGGTGTTTAAACAACCTTTTTATATTTTTTAATCATTTAGTTTACATGGTCTGTCATTGTTATTTTTCTGCCTGAAACTTTTCTTTTTATAATTTAATTCATTTGTTTATCATATACCGTTAAGTACCTGTTGATGGCTTAAGAAATTTGAATAAGCCAAAATATTGATTAATATAGTGCAATTTTTACAACCTTTAACGGCATACAACCTTATCATTGTTAACTACCTGCACAAACAATCAAATATTATAATCTAAATAAAAATTTGTCGGCAGACAACTGTTTTTCGTTAATTATTAAAAATAAATTAATTACTATTTTTAATTACCAATAATAAAGTAAATTAATGTTGAAGAGTTTCAGGAAATTTAAAAATATTGTTGAAATAGCCGTATCGTTTGTGGTTTGATATATCCCGCCAGGGGTTGGGCACCCTTTAGCGTTACGCCAAACACGCAAGACGCAACGTTTTGTAAAAGGGGGGGAGCAAATGAGGTAATAATTAGGGTTATTGAAGGTATTAATACCACTGACACCAAAATAATGTATCAGTTAGTTACTGACCACTCTCTGCTTTGTTCCATAGTACTTCTGTCGCGCTTTTACATTAATGCAACGTAACGTTGTAATAAGTTGATTAATTCCCACTTTAAAAAATTCATCAACGATGCTATTTATACATCCATTATCTTTATAATAGTAATCTGTATAAAATGTTCATGCAATTACATTGAATACCTTAAAACTAAATTGCATTGGAAATGATATAATTTAGCTAAATATTTAGCACACCTAATGATTTCCAATTAAAAATTAAAGTGTTTTATTGCATTTTAGGCTGTCGTTTATCATAAGTACTACTCCCTAGGCCACTCTTTGAAACAAATCATGGTTAATAGATGCAGCCACCTACAAGCAAATAAACAAATTAAGTTATTTAAGCTTGAGCTTTAGCAACTAAGCTTATAAATTCATAATTACCCTGTTATAAAACTAATCAAGTGAAATTTATTTCTGGGTTTCGCCAGAAATAATGTGTATATTTAATCTTGTATTGATTCACTTTATAATATGCCGATTTATATGATATTAAGCATTAAATTGTTACACATGGAGAAATATGAAATAACTAAAGACATCTCCAAACGTGTACGTTGATTTGACGTGAAGGGAGGTAAAGTGGAACTTGAAATTCATCCTATCCTCGAGAATATTGAGAATCACTTGGAGTGTGTAAAAGATGCTCTACAACAAATCGTGTTCGACGCCATAGAAAGGGGTAATTCATCCGATCTAGTAGGTTTTACACTCTGCAGCAAGGATCTCAAAAGTTAGTTTAAACATAGATCATTAATTAATGTATATACAAAAATGTATTATTGACTCATTATAAGATCTTATAAACATGAACAAGTTATGAAAATAAATATGTTATTTAGTAGCTACCTGTCTATCATTTACAACCCCCAACATTACCCGCGGTATCCCTTGCTACTAATAAAAGAGAAACAAGTCGGCGACTGGTCTCAAAGTCTTTTAATTTATAGAAATTTCAATCAGTTGACATTGACGGTTTGTCGCGACATCAAGCTCGCATCTTCTCCTGCCTCACCGTTTATTTAACGCGAATGTTGTTTAATGAAGCACTCTGCTACTTTCTTTAAAATGGAGCTTCAGAAGAATCCATAAACGAACATAGAAAATTGTTTTGATATGCAGCCAATCAAATTATCCGTTGATGCGCGCGCGCGTGTGTGTGTGTGTGTGTGTGTGTGTGTGTGTGTGTGTGTGTCTGTGTGTGTGTCCTGCGCGCGCGTGTGTGCGTGTGTGTATGTGGGTGCGTTTGTGCATGGGTGCGTGCGTGGTTGCGTGCGTGCGTGTGTTTGTATTTGTGTGTGTGTTTGCGAGTGGGTACGCGTGTAGTTGTTACGGGTTAATGATGAAATATAATAAATTTTTACTTTTCACTTTGTAAAGCATGATAAATTCTACATGTATATACATACCTATATGTCTTAAGGAAGGAAATAAATAATTAAATAAATCACAATTCTTTCCCTTCAGCTTTGCTTTCTATTAATTAAAAATACGTGATGCAGTAATAATAATATTAATTTTAATATTCAGAAATAAAGATAATTAAAAAATCACTCAAAGAAATACAAAATATATAATTGATATAACTACACTTGTGTTACCTAAATCTAAATTAACCAAGGTTGCTAGAAATATACGTCACCATCGTTGACTGTTGTTCTTTGAGGCTGAAAATTGATGAAGCAGTCTTTACAGTATGCGTTATTACATAACTCACAAAACTATTTTACGTTACTTGTCCTTCTCCGAGCGTTTAATCTACCGAATCCTTGAGATAATTCTCTATAATGTTCTTGACATCGTTTCCTCCTGTTTAAAGCTTTTAGCTTATGGCTGGTGAACGGGAAAACTATATGTCTGGGAGCAGCTGCTTTTAAATTATCTGGCTTCTGAAGGCTATTAGACCCTCTGATATACTTAGGTTTTTCTGTCACTCGTCAGCATTCTTGTTCGCAAAGCTTTTATCTTCCTGCTCTATGGTGTTTGCTGATGATATAGAAATTTATGGTCATCAGCAATAAAGGTACATGCGTTGAAAATATTCCCTATACATTGCCACTCAAGATCGTATTGTATTACTTTCCTTTTCTCAAAACGTATAATATCCGGTTTGCGTCCGGAGACGTTCTGTAGTATCTGCTGTTGATGTTGTTGTCTTCCTTTACGATAAAGACACTGATTCTGCTAAAATGGCTCCTTGTTATATCATTACTATGACGCTGAAATGTGAGACCCATAGTGTTTTCTCTTCAGCGTATTGCTGGTGACTGACCAGTAGTATAGATTATGTTATACATAAATGGCGCTCCAGTATATAAACGTCTCACCATGAACATCCGTATAGCTTTCGCAGCCTAGCGAACTTACATAGTACTTTAGAAGTTATGATGTCTACTGCAATTATAATAACACTTTAATAGCGAGGGTGGTATTATTATATAAAATCTAGAGAGTGATTTTAACATACAAAGATAAATTTATACTGTATTATTATAACACTACAAGTAAAAGCTTAAATGTTTTATATATCTCAGCTATCTATATTGCGTCATTTATACGAGAGACGCTCGCGACACATTGAGAGACTTTATGCTTACGGAGGGGGGATGGCCAGGAATCGTTGAATTCTAGTTACATTTGTCAGCCATCTTTAAATTTGGTAGGAAGTCTAGTTATTTAGCCTACTATCTGGTGGAAAATCTAAGGAATGGATTAGGTGTTACGCTAGATTAATTTAGATAACGTAACGTTAGGATACGTTAAGCTTGGGCTAGGTTAGATCAAGTTAGAGAAGGTTGAGTTTAAGTAGGTAAGGCGCCAGTTGCAGAGACCTCTAATTGACAATGTCCTTTCGCAAAGGTCATATTTGACACAAAATTTCTCACGTGATGTATGACCTTGATATCTCGCGGAAAACCGTTATTTGAGGGAGTCTCGCAAATGCCAACCGATTGAAATTTGAATAAATTATAAGACTTTAATACAAGACTCCCGATTTCTCGATAAGGTTTATCTTTTATTAGTAACAAGAGATAACATTTGTAATGCTCAACATTGTAAATATAGAGCAAAGTTTAAATAACATATTTATTCTGATAACTTGTTCATGTTTGCAAAATATTATAATGAGCCAATAATACATTTTTGCATATACATTAATTAAACATTTACGTTTAGACTATCTTATGGGATCCTTACTGCGGAGTGTAAAATCTACTTGATCAGATGGATTCACCCGTTCTGTGGCATCTAACACGATTGCATAGCTTGTTTTACTCATTCCTCAGAATTCTCAATATTCTTGGTGGTAGAACGAATTTTAAAATCCATTTTAGGCCCCCTCGCGCCGAATAGGCAATGGTAATTAAATAGTAGATTAAAAAAACAGATTATTTGTAGCGAAATCGTTGCGTAAACTTGTAAATAAATATAACTTGATTAGTTTTATAATAGGAAAGCTATAAAATTATAAGCTTAATTTGTAGCTAAGGCACCAACTTGAATAATCTTATTTGTTTATTTGCTTGTAGGCGGCTGCACATTGTAACTATGACGTTGTCTCGAAGAGTAACCTAGGGAGTAGTAATTATGATAAATAACACCCTAGAAAGCAATAACTTAGTGTAATTTTTAAATGCAAAAACAATAGGTTGATGGTTGTGCTAAATATTTAGATAAGATGAATTATATCATCTTCAATTAATTACATGAACATTTTATATAAGACCCAGATTGCTGTTATAAAGACAATTCATGCTTAAATAACCATGTTGATGAATTTTCTAGACTGAAAATTAAACAAGTTGTTACAAACCTTACCTTGTATTAATGTAAAAGCGCGGCATTAGTACTATGAAACAAAGTAGAGCGCGGTCGATAATAAACTGATACATTATTTTGATGTCAGTGGTAGTAATACCTTCGATTATCCTAATTACTACGACATGTTTAAGATCTGCTCCCCACTCTTTTACAAAATGTTGCAGCTTGTGTGATTGCCGTGGCGCTGAACGACAACCAACTCTGTGCACGATATATCAAACCGCCAACGATACGGCTGCTTTAGCATCATTTTTGAATATTCTGAAACTATTTAACATACATTTATTTTATTATTGGTAATTAAAAATTATAATTAATTTATTTTTATTATTAATAATTAATATGCGCATATAAAGGGTGCAAACAGCAAAGCAAGCCGCCGCACTATGGAAAATAAGAGAACTTCGCATATCAAAAATGCTTTTTACTAATGTGGCTATTGTCATACTTTTTTAATTTTATTTAATAGTTTAAGGGTCAAACTAAACTATCATGTAAGAATTATACATAAGTTATCTAAA
>JAHWXV010493206.1:0-18878 GCA_024586415.1 Phrixothrix hirtus | reverse complement strand
TGTTGCACTTTTTAAAATGTGCTAAATTCAATGCCCCACTCCTGCTTCATTATTCCTTGCTTTAAAACTACCATATGCTGGTTCTACTTGTTTAAATGTTATGTGATCTCAGACTTGTCTTCAAAAATCTATGGTTTCTGATGATTGTTTTTTATTGTTCTCTCAGTATAAAAACAGTTCAAACCAAGTTATGGTTATATGCTAAGTACTAAATACATGTACAAATTAAATGATTCATTAACTTCAACTTTTTCAGTATGTTTTGAATGAGCACAAAACTGTTCAAAAAAATTTATTGCAAGGTTTATGAGGTATTTACTCATATATTTGCTACAATAAAGCTGTAGGACCCACTATTCAGCCATTCTCAAGAAAATAACAATAAAGAAATAATATTTCCAGAAGTATCATTTTTGAAAAGCATTTGTCAAGCTACCAGTGTAACGCCTCTATTGGGATGCTTAACTATAATGCTCAGGGATTCAGGTTCGATCCCTGATGGCAAGACTTTTATTTTGTTAATTTTATTAAAATGTTATATTTTCAGATTATTATGTACTACTTTTCAACCGTTTTCAATTACTTGATATATAATCTGTTATTTCTTTAAATCAAGAAATTTAAAAATTCTCTTTTATTATTAATTAAATTAAAATTTCCCATGAAAGCATTATAATGTACATGACAATAAATATTGCAATAAAAATTGTAACGATTTAAAAATAATTATTAATTTTACAATAATTAATTTCCTAATTATTAACTTTCATCATTTAGGTATTTTTAAAAATAGTCAGTTTGCTTTGGTGGAATAACTTTTCATCTATTTCAATAGCATAACATTTTATCCGTATCAATAGCATAAGGCTCTATGATAACGCTCATTGTTTGCGTCATTTCAGCTTGACATTTGGCTGTTATTGTCAAACTTTCATTTTATTTAGATGCTCTAATGTGATCCTAAAATGTTTACATCAATTAAAAAACTTAAGGTAACTTTCTTTATTAATTACATTTACATTATTGAGATCCCTTTTCTTTTAGTGGTTTTTTATGTACTTAATTAATTAAATCTCGATTAATGATTGGTTTTCTACATACAAAGCAGATTTAAAAATGGAATATCCCATAAAAATTTTAATTAATTGGCAGGTAACTCCAATCTAATAGATAGAATATTTTCATTTATACAGCAACTAAGACCTTTACATGAACCTACAAGGGTGTTTAAAAAAATTTTATCTGACCACATATGTTTTACTGACTTCAGTGAATTTACACCAAACAAGTTTCAATTATTTTACTTTGGTTTTAACATTTGTAATAATTTTAATCAATTTCATTATGATACATTGTTTAAAATTACCATAGTTATAATTATTAAATTTAACTCTACTGAGAATTCAATTATTTGTCATTTAAAACTGTAAATAAACTGGACACTTATTTTTGCATTTAATAAATCATAACTTTTTTTGCTCAATTTTATAATTAATTTCAGTACTTTTGCTTTACCAGTGCCATTCCATATTCAAGTATATGCTTGAGTACTCTTGAGTACCATGATTCTATTTCTATTTTTTGTTGTTATAATTATTTTTAAACTAGTCCCATTTGATCTTTAGTTTTAGGATTCATGTTGTGTTTATCAATTTATTTTAACATAATTTTATTCTAGCAACTTTAATTGTATCATATATAATTTGAATTGTGTCACTGCAATATGATTATACTAACTTCACCTTCAGGTAAAATTACCAAGAATATGTTATGATTATTAATTGTACATTATTCTTGGGCGCTTGTGCGGCCATGTTTGAACTTAGCTACCCAACTTTTTATTGGTCATATATGAAGGAGCAGAATCACTCAAAACATTCTGCATTTCTTCAAAAATATCTGCATTTTTTAAGCCTTTCATATACAGAAACTTCATGATAGCATGTTTCTCAATATTATCCATAGCAAAACAAACAAAAACACTGCAAAGCTGCTAACAACAAACTATTTGACAGATTGAAGTAAGATTTTCAATCATCCTGCCCTTGAATTTCTTTTAAGAAGTCTATAAATATTTGTAGTTAACTTTCCTGACCTAGAGCATTTAATAACATGTTCCTGTATTATTTGACCAAATTGTCTCCAGTTTCTTGTAAACAGAAATAAAAGCTTTCTTGAACAAGTGAATGGGTATTGGACTGAGTAAAAATGAGAAATTTTATATAAACTTCTTTTTAAGAAATATATGCTAATGTCTGATTAATAGTTGACTGATATTGGCAACTATGTTGATTTGTGTTAATAATGACATCTGGATGAAGAATTTGCAAAAATGATTGAATTTGTTTTCCAAATTTATGCGCAGAAGCCAAAACTTCATCTATTCCTCCTATTTCTTTTTTTAGCAACATACCTGATAACCTGTCATTATCAAATATTATTTCTATGCTTAAAATCATCAGACCACATTTTTCTTGCTGAAAATGTAAATGTGGTTAAGAGGAATTATTGCGTAACAGTCATTGTCAATTGTTGGAATGTTCTTGTTGTAACATGCACGAAGTCTTCTTTAGTTCCTTTAAATCGATCAAATGTCCAAGAATTAATTGAAACAGTTTGTTAAATCACGTCCTACCAGATAATACACCTTTTTCCCATCTAATGATAAAAAGAATAATAGAAAGCCATCATATCTATTTCATCAATATAATTTGATGTATAATGTACTTAATACTTTACATATAGAATGTGTTGAAATTATTATATACATACTGTTTCAAACCATTTTTGCATTTTAAGCAATGTGTTCTGCTTTCTCTGTAATGTTTGCAGTGACTAATTAGGATGTTTTTTCGCCATACTTATAACTTTTCGCTTGTACTCTAAATCTATTGGTTGAATTTTTTTCTTAGGAGAATTCACCACTCTTCCAAAAGTGAGGATGAATATGATGAAAATGATTCTTGTCATAGTGACATATATTTTATGGCCAATAACTGTGTTTTCCGATAAATATTCTTCAACGGACTCCTTTGAAATGTAATTATTTTCAATAAGAAACTTGTACAATTTTAGACCACTTTTTAACAGCAATTTACAATCAACATCTTGCTCTTGTTCATTCACACTATCACTCGTTGACGGTTCCAGAATATCTGTTACTAATAAATGAACAAATATCTTGTGAAATATAAGGAACATGTTTAATTCAAAAGCAACTGTGTTGCTACTACCGATTTTACCATTCTACAAGTTTTGTATATCTGCTAAAATAAGGTCTTGAAAGATTCAAGCCAGTTATACTCAGCCCAAGAAACATTTTTGGTTTTATACAAACGATTAAAGTAGCTATAAAGCCAATTATAAATTTTTATAATAAATATAGCAAGCTGTAAATGTAGCTACTAAACTGTCTTCAAACAACTTTAAAACACAAAAGGCCCACCCTTAAAATGGCGTTACAGCCTTTTTTTAAACTATTTTATAAATCTAAAATGTTATAAGAAAGAGTTTTGTAGCTATTTTAAAGATAGTAATAAAATCCTTTTTAAAATCATATGCCTATTTCAGCAGTCAATTGACTGAAAAAATGTTAGATCACTTTTGTATCAGAAAGGCTTTAAAATAGTTTTTATTAGAACTTAATCGTTTTATTAAGGAAATTATTAAATATTTTGTAGCAGTTAGTATTATTGGTTGTCTAGATTACTAGTATGTATTTGCTATATCAATTATGCTAATACAAAACAATTCTCTCATTCAAAAATTATAAACCAAACTAAGTGGATTAAATAGGCCCAAAAAAAGTGTGCCCCTTGAAAAATGCATAATTTTTGATTTTTAGAATAAATAACCTTGAAATATTTTTTTCTTCTTTTAGTTAATTTTTCACCAAAATAACTAATCAGACTTTTTTAAATATTAAACAGACTAAAAAACCAAATATTTTTGTAAAAACTAATTAAATTCAAAAAAAATCTGGAATAGTTATTTTATCTATAAGATGGCTTCCGTTCATTTATAAGGTAAACATGGCGAAAGGAAAATAAAACTTTTTGCACTATTTTAAATATACAATAAATACTAAAGGTTTTATTAAATTACCCAATGTCTTTTAAGTAATAATTATAAATATATTTTGCTTTAAAGAGGTTTAAGAATTCATTCGAGTAATAAATACGACTGATAAAATTTATTAAAACCTGACAGCCTTAAACAAGTACCCTCTGATACAAATTAGCATCTGACATTTCATGAATATATTTCCTAACCTAAAATATGTAATATGGGATGTTTTAAAACAAAATAAAATTGTATCATTTCTTATACATTATTTTATAAACGTAATTATTTATTGCATATGAATTTATAGCAGTTGTGCAGTACTATAATACCTTTGTTACCACGACCTTTTTGGAAAACATTTATTATCGGTTGTTTCCATTATTACTGCATAATTTTCTATCTTTCATTGGAAGCATCCTGATTTTTAAATCGTTAAATAACTACCACAATAATAACAGGTTCTAACAATAAGTTCATTAAAAGGTTGTTTTATTAAAGCTCTAAAATACACGCTATGTTTTTGTCTTTTTAAATACAGTTCTATTACATATAATAAAACCTTGTAGCTAGTTTTAAAAAAGCCTTTAGGTATTACATCTTCAACAATCTCTTAAACATGCCTTATCATTTAGCTGACTAAAACTTTTTAGCCTTAAACACATTTATAAAACAAATGTCTTCTTAAATAAGCAATTTATTTTTCATCTTAAAATTTTTATAAAGCTATTTCTAGTAAGTGCCCAATAGGCTTTGTTATTTAGCTGTTACAATGTGATTAAAACTTATTAACTTTATAATGGCAAGTTTTAATTTCAGCCATAATTAAACTTTTATAAAACCAATAAAAGTGCTAAAAAGCTTAAAATGTTACTTGGGAGGAACTGTTGTGGGTATAATGATTTATACGATGTTCTTCAAACAGTCATTGTAAATGTTTACTATAATATTTCATGTTTATTGTGATATTTATCATCATGTATATTGTATCGTTTTCATGAGAAATTTTAATTCAATTAATAATAAAAGAGCATTTTTAAATTCCTTGATTTGAAAAAATAACATTTTATATTAAATAAATAATTGAAAATGGTTAAAAAGTAGTCATGCCATAATTTTGTAGATATCTTTTATCAAAATACTACATTCATAAATAATCGATTCAGTCAAGTATAAACAATGAAGTTGCCAAGGCTCCACATTTAGTATGTGCTAACTTAATTAAAGCATACTGAATGAAGGTGTCTGGAATTGTTAGAGAATATATTTTAGGTCTTAGGAAAAACCTGGAAATGTCAATGAATTTTGATTGGTTCCTTTGCGTTGCTTTTAATTTTTTCTGCAGAATGTTAAATAAATTTAAATGAATATAAAAACTTATTATTATTGGTTTTGGATTTTTATGCAAAGAAGTTATGTGTGATGAAGACGGGGTGCCAATTGCCTAACACAAACATATGTGTCCATCTGGTACAAGTCTATACATCTAATAATTTTTTTGTTTGTAAATAGTGTCACCTCTTTTAAAACATTTAATTATTAGCTCTTATGTAAAGTAAACAATCCTGGAAAATAAGTAATGATAATATACATGGAAGAAGTTAGGAAATTTTAAAAAAGGTAATGGCAGACGTCCTGTGAACACGGGGCCTCGTGTATTTCTTATGTGAAATAAATTCATTTAAGGGCCAATTAAATATTTCATTATAATTAAATCTATCAATCAAGTTGGCTTGTGAGAATAGAATACTTTTAACCATAAAGCATTAGAATAGTAAAAAGAAAATTTGCTTTCAAGAGCTGGAGACTGGCAACAAACTTACAGTGATAATAAATTTCACTAAATATTCCTAAATTGCATTTCCCATAAATGTCACATTAAAAGATGGCTCAAAACAGCCAATTTTAAAAAGCATTTCTTAATGTTACCTATATCAACCAATTGAACTCTTTCAATTTATAATTATTCCAGTGTATTTTTGATTCCAATATATTTAAAAATCATTGTTTAATAAGTAATTTAAAATCACATGTATTTGTTGAATGTCAAGATAAAAGTGTAATTCATGCGCTTTAATAATTTAAAACATAATAAAACTTAATTTTTTCATTGTAAGATAAATCTACACCATTAGACTTTCATTAGATTTAATGACAGACAATTCTAATTGGATATGATTGCAATGACACATTAATGAAGTTCAATTAGAATGTACTCTCACTGAATTGACAGGAATAATTTAAAATTACTTACTTTTACACAAAAAATAAGTAGTACAATTCACAAGCACAACACTGATTGCAAAATATAATCAAATTAGTCACTTTTTACTCCAGGAATGGTGACAGAAAACCTAGCCATTATAAGTGTCTTAGTTTTTTTAATGTTTACTGTCCTGGATGCACTCTTGATGGCATTGTACATGCATCACATAAAACCTGGACAGAGTAGTTTGGAATTATGAATCAGGCAATGAAATTCTTATAATTTTATAGATGTAACTAAAAGATACACAAATAAATACCTGTGTACAATAAACAGTTAAATACCACTTTTACAAACATTGAATAATCTTATTCCAAAAATATTGTTAAGGAAATAATTATTTGAAGTTGTACAACAGTAATCAAAATTCTTGGAATAAAATTATCCGGTGTTTATTAAAACCTCTCTTAAATAGAATTTTAAAAAATCCTATGTGAGACAAGAATTTTTCTTACCCATTTCAAATTTAATTTGAAGTTATTGACGTTCGTTACTTTCATGTATTTGCATGATGTACGTACCAAGATGACAGCTTTACAACTTCAAAGTCGGCACTGCATGCTTTGTTCATAGGTGTTAGGTAAAATAAAAAGTTTAAGAATAAATCAAGGGATATTTTATAGGTGGTCAAAGTTGTGATAGTGACACTTGTAGATTATGTTTTGTACATAATTCAATAGTAGAAATACAAATATTAATAATTTATCAATAGGATGGTACATAGTACCGTACACCATATTGATTTACCAATATTAAAATGAGAAGTTCACCATTCCGGCATCATGTGTTGATTTCAAGTTCAATTCGCTCAGACACCGTCTCAGATTGAAATGAGTCAGGGTAGCTACATAATTATGTACATGGTATATAGAGGTCAAAGATTTCTTTTAATGAAAGGGCGAACCGAATATTATATAAGTCAATCATGCAATAAAAATATAACCTAAATTACAAATATAAGATGTGTCAACATTTAATATTAATGAACTTTTTCGAATCAAAGTTGCTAGCTGTTGTAATAAAAGTAGTGGAATATATTCATTAAATCACTTAAATTTGCTTTTTTCAAAAACTACCACTTATTAATTATAAATATTAAAAAAAGTTAATTATTAAATATCTAAAATTGAAAGTTCTAATTTTAATAATTTCTGTTTAATCCACATTAATTTTTATAAAATTTATTTACTATTTAGTTTAAATTCTTTTCACAAAATATAAATTATACACACAAAATTCATTGCAAATGGCTTCTTTCCAGCATGGATGGCTTAATGCATTTTTGAACCAGTCTTGCGAATATTTAAATTTAAATGTTTAAAATTTATAAAATAAGATCTTTATAAGCAATGTTAAATTTACTTTTATCTACCTCATACATTTATCTACCATTATTTATATGCATATTTTTGGCAGTAATAGTACGTAAAACAAGTCATTAATGTCTCGGCCATACATATTCACAAATGTTCTTGCTCTTTTACATATTCTTCCATTTTCTACAATGAAAAAAGGTTTAAATTACTATAATTCTCATATTATATGCTTAATTAACTTATCATTAATTCCACTAATTTAGACGTTGGTCCAATAGACTAATCAGTAATGAAGCAAAGCTAATAACACACCTTCTGCAGCAACATTCACAACAGGGAATGTATGTAAAGCTGCACAGGGCAGCCCACAATGGGACGTTTTACCTGTTTTCTGGCCAAAATTATACAGATTAGTTTTCATGAGATAAATTTGTAAATATACTTCTATATATAGGATATTTGGAGTCACTGATTCTAAATCTGACATCACAAAATTAAAATACAAAATGGTAGATCCACTATGGCAGTAGAAAATATTAAAAATTGTATTTTGCATGAAAATCAGACCCTAGGGGTTTTGAATGACATTGAAGCCGAATCTGGCATCAAGAAATTAATATTAAAAATAGCAGATTCGATATGGCAGCCAAAAGTACTAAGAGCTGTTTGTTTTGTGTGGAAATGAAACCCGAGAGGTTTAGGGTGTTTTTGAAATTTAAAATGACTTGTAACATTTATTAGTTTATAAATTTAATCTATGTTTTAATCTTTATATTCAATGTCAAGATTGTCCAAGTCAGAGATCATATTTTCAAATTCAAAGTTGCACTCTTCATCTTTAGTTTGGCTAGCAATACTTTGATCTAAAATAACATTTTCTAATTCTAAATTGTTGTATCATTTTCAATCAATAAATCTACAACTTCTGTATTAATTCTATCACATAGACTAATACTCGAAATTATAATATCTGAACTTGCTAAGGCATGTTTAAATTATCAGTTCTACTTGTTTCTTGCATAATATAATGTCATTTCTATAGTATTTGTTTTGACTTTGTTGCATCTTCTCAAAGAATTCCTACAGGAAAAAGAGTGTAATATAATCTGCATGACATATCCACATAAATGATTGCACTTCTTCCATATACTTATCACATTAGACCTGACATTTTAAATTTCATTTTTAATAATTTCAATTTTAACTTCAAATTTGAATTCAGTCACAACAAAAATAGTGAACATTTTAAACTATAACCATAATCTTGATGAGTTGATTGGAAACAATCAATTATAATTTTTTTAAAATTATCCCTGCTTATAAAAATCATATCTCACGAAGGGGCAGATATATTAAATGATTTTAAGAAAAATAATGTTCTGCTTAATATGCGAATTCAAATTTAACTTGTTGTTTATAACCGGAAGTTTAGACCCTTTAACATGTTTGCTGCTAGTCCCACCGATGCTCATGCCACCTACAAGATGAGGTGATATTTATAAAAAATCAGAATTTTATTGTTCTAGTATTAATTCAAAATAACCAGTAATGCAGTTTTTGCCCAAGAGATGTGCCTAAATACAAAAATGCTTATAAACATTAGTAGCACTCAGCTTAAATGATAATGCATACATACTAGCTACTGTTTATAAGCTTGGCAGTTAATTTTACATTTATTTGTGCTTGTATTATTCATTTGATCAAAAACACTTCCAACTAAATATCTTTATTGAAGAATAATGAAAATACCAAAATAGGAAAAAAATGTCTATAAAAGGACTAAATATAAAACTTCTTAGAAATATAAAAAAATATTAAACATTATAAAATAAGGTAAAAAAACCAAGGACATAAAAAAACATTAAATTTATAAGCAAATGAAAATAATTCTACCTATCCAGGATGATTTACACATGTTATACATTCAAAGGGAGTATCTGTTGCTTACTTTCCTCTGCACACTTTTTACATCGCTTCCTTTGAACCTGCTTCTCCTACAGTGGATTTCCATTTTTGGGTGATTGTATGCCTTCACAAACTCTTTCCCTTACACTTCTTGGGATCGCCATTGCAGGAAGCAGTAGCTTTATTAATATTGCGAATTGAAAAGTAGCATTTGAATTAGATAAAAGAATTTTTTTGGCCACTGGGTGATTTTATGTTTATATAAATAGTATATCATCTGGTCCTGCCTATTAGTCCCAAACATAAGTTTATTATATTTTGTTAGTGGCAGTAGCTTTGAAATACATTCATGACATTTATTCTGAATTTTTATGGTATTTAAAAATTGCGTGGAAATATAACTGACCACTCGTTTGTCGTTCCATTTTGAAAACATTATGCCTTGATACTACCGAGCAATAATTTCGCCTTTTGCTAGTTTTCTAGACACTACTTCTATCAGAGAATTTTTTCTATTCATCCTTAGCATTCCAATAGTGCATTTTTAGACGTAAAAGGATTTTAGCTAATTCGAAACTATTATAGTAGTGGTCCATATACATGTGATGACCTACATTCAATTTACCATCTAACAAATGCAAAATTGTGATATTTCAGTACTTACTGAAAAGCACGCAAAGAATAAAGAATTTGCATTCTACCTAGCTCATAGACGTGAGGGGTGGTTCTTTGTGTAGCCCTTATTGGTCCTGGAGGCCTTCATCTCAATTAGTCTGGTGGTCGGAACTCCAGTGAAATGGCTAGTTTACGGTGGATGTCGTTTGTGTAAAATGACGTCACTTGAACTTCGGTCACAAAACGAATTTTTAGTTAATGTTCGCTTCAGTCGTCGACAGAATTGAAAAAATATGTAACACTAGTTTATTGACATAAATAAATAAGTAATTCAAACATAAACAGAACTCAAAATCAAAATCATTCTAATTCAATAGCAAAGTAATTAAGAATCTAGGATAGTATAGCATACAAAGTAAATTATTTACAAATACTCGTGTTCGTAAATTAAGTCGGGATTCATACAAGACAGGCGTGCTATGAATTTGGCCGCAGTGCTAGAACGAACGGTGGGCACAAGCTTTTCAGGTTTTATCAATTCGTGTTCCCCTGATATATATGAATAAATGCATAGGTCAGTGGTATGCTTAGAGTTCTGTATATGCATGTGTCGCTTTCAACGGCGCTCGGTGGCATAGTTTGTGTCAGGCGTGTACCCATGACGAGAGATGCCACTCAATAGGTGCCAACCATCTCTGCTGAAACAGCATCGTTTCTGCAAATCGCAATCCAGCCGCACATTTGCAAACGACGGACTATTTTGTTGGGTGAATGGTCTTAGTTCAGCATCAACGTGCGTCCGCTATTGCTATAACACCACACAACGATGTTGAAGGACGCTTGGTGTCACCCACAATCAGTTACAGACCAACTTGCTTGCAAACGACCCAACGGCGGTCTGGTTTTTAATTTGGTGGCAATAACGCCAGGAACACTCAGTCATGAGAAATCCTGAGGATAAAATATTCTGAACTCGGTCTACCTTCGTTACAGAGCAATGGAGTCTAAGAGCGTTGTTCTAGAATCTTTATATTTAGAACCTCCAGCATACGGCGTCTCCCAACAGTTTTGAATGACAATTAGGCTTTTAACAGATCGAACGAGCCCTAGGGAAGTTGCGTCAACCTTGCTGTAAAAATTATTAACAAAATAGCTTGACTTAATAGAAAAGCTTTTATGGTCCTTGCACTAGGCAATGTCTCGTACAGAGTCTCATACGAAGACTGATTTTCTGGTTATGAAAGCATCTTATTTATACTTAAATTTGTATTCGCGTTCTTTGTTTCGCAAATACCAATTTGGATGGCTTTCTTTGTTTGCTATCTTAACGATACGGATAACAATTACATGTGTTTAAACAATTCGTTTGCACGACATGATGCAATATTTCAAAATAACTTTTAATTAGTTATTTACAAATTAATTATTATTTCGATAATTGGAGATCGTTGTTTATGTTACTTGTGGTTAATTATCAAAACGATCTTGACTGATTTTAGACGGTAACAGACAATATTTGCATCAGGTTGCGTAATCTTAATTAATTGGCTTATAGCCAAATTAAGCAATTTTTCTATTTATAATTTAAACTAAACTTGTACACTCACGCACGGTATTTGACACTTTCTTAAAGTTTGTGAAGTCTTTAATTCAGTCTTGCTAATTACACTTCCATATTTATTAATATAGCAAAATGCGTAGAATTTTAGGAATTCTATTAAATCGCGTTTCGTGTTATTATAGTGTTTCGTAGAAATATTACAAAATGAACTTTTCGGCATGACCTTTTCCTTCCCATATTATCCAGCATACCTGTGTATATAATGAATTTATTTATAAAGTCATCGGGATTATTGAGCATGTATACTCTCACACTGTATTTATACCTCTTATTTTTAATACATTGTCCGAATGACAATCTAGCCCTCCAGAGCACCATTGATTCATCAATAGAAATTTCCTTTCTTGGGTAATAAATTTCCGACATTCTAGAGTTGAATAAATTTATGATTAGCTATATTTTATATATTTGATTGCCAGGGTTGGGTTCCCTATGCTCTGGGTTTTTAAAATAATGTAATGAATCTAAAATTATCAAAAATCTCTCTGCTCATACTCATTACAATGCCTTTAGTTTTGAATAAGAAACACTTCTTCCAATAATCGAGTAATCTTGTAAAGAAATTCCCAAGAAAACGAGCAGTTCATCTATGCTTAGAGATTTGCAGTGGCAAATTCTAGATCACTCCTTTGTATTTTCACCTAGAAATATTTTCTCAGCATTGTCATTTGCTTCATCAATAATAATCTGCAATAATTTATCTGTGAATAACCGAAAGAAATCCATTGGTGTATTTTCCAGAGAACAAATGAGTAAACTTTCCTGCTTTGTAAAAAGATAGTATTGCATACAATGTAGATCGTTTTGTCACGTATCGTCCAGTACATTTGCTATTGACGCTGTTGAATCTTCAACTACATTTGCATCATTATCTAAAATATCTATATTTTCTGATTTTGCAACATCATCCAATGATCCAGTAAGGTTTTGTTCTACATTTCCTCACTATCTGAAGTTTTTTGATTTACAAGGTACCATCGATCATCCTCATAATCTAAATCACTAAATTCACTATCACTTCCTTCTAATACAATTCAACAACACACTCTTTTCATATTTTATTTATTTGTCTCCTTTTTATATTAGAGGGTCCTGATATTTGTTTTGCCCTCATTTTTAAAAACTGTACAATAACGACAAAAAATAAATAGAAACTGCAAACTACTAAATAATAAGAAAGGCGTTATTCAAGTGCTGGCACAACCACACAGATGTAACTTCTATACAAAACTGAATAATATGCATTTAGTAATGAGTTGTTTTGCACATACTTATAAGCATTCCTTCTGTCGCTTATAAGTGTCACTGGCAGCAAACGTGTTAAATACCAGAACAAGGTTAAAAAATTAATTTCTTTTATTTCAAGTTGAAAATTTTCTCATTCAGAATAGTCAAAATTCAATTTATTATTATTTTAAAGCATTAAATTGTGCTAAGTCTGGTGTGAGATAACACACGACTTTCTCTTACACATTTTAAATTTAATTTGAATTTATTGACGTTAGTGACTTTCCTATACACTAAATTGTAAACTGTAAAATTAATTTAAAAGTATAAAAAATTCAACCATTTATAATTTCCTTTATACATGCACTGAGTTTTATAATTAAATTTTGAGCTCATTTAAAGCAAAAATAATGTATAGATTTAAATGAAAAGTAATTATAATGCACACAAAGCATTAAAATATTAATTTTTTTTTTTTTTGAGGACGATAATTGGAATGGTTACCCAACAAAACCTTGCTTAACTCTAGAGATTTTTCTCAATAACTCACTTCAATGAATTTTCTCAGAGAAACTAATTAGTTCATGTAATACTGCATTACAAGCGCAAGAAACATGGCGAGTTTTAAAAAAATCGTTAGAGCTGTTTTTGAAAAAATTGCAAAAAACCTAAAAATCACAAGAATAAAGTGGCACTTCTGGTCATTCGATTTTAACAAAATTCTTACATGGAAGTGCTAAAGCGGTAATAAACATATATAAAATTTCACTTTTCTACGTTTGGTTTTCGAGATATATTGACTACATACATACACACACACACACAGACCAATTTCTAAAAACATGCTTTTCTGATTCAGGGGACCTGAAAACGTGTATTTTTGCTAAAAACTGAACATCGAAAATTTTGACTGAAAACATGACTATACTATATTTCACATACTTAAGAGAAAGTAAAAATATTTGAAGAAATGGTTTGAAAGTCTTCAATATCTTAACAGAGAATTGTCGCAGTTTTAACAGACTTCAAACCTCGCTCACATCCAATGCTATTTTAGTAGAATATCTCAGAGTCCTTTCCACACATCCACATATAAACATTACAAAATTGTCATTATGTTTTGGTCGAAAATTTTCCACAAAGTAATGAATCATGTATGATACATATAAATTTAATGGCATATTTGTTTTTGAATCATATATGATTCATGGGACAGTAGAGTTGTTAATGTACGAATATGTACGTATCTGATTACAAAATACAAATGCAAATTGTCTCTATTCCATGTGCCATTAGATTTTGTAGAAACTTTTGAAGTTCTTAATCATTATGAACTTCGACTTTAATTTTTAGAACTTTTGGGCAAAAATCCATAAAATGTTTCACATGCAGGCCCTCTTTTCAAGGTATATTGCACCAATAAGATTTTGTTGGTCTGAGAGATCGGGCATCACTACTTATGTGTTAAAAGTTCAGTAGTCCTTTCTACCCATAATTTACCAAAACAGCCAACAGGGGGTGACCATGAACCTTAAATTAAAATCAAATGTATACAGATTTTTCAAATTATTACAATAATTATTTAAAAATTTAATTTAATATAATTAAATAATCTTATTCATGTAAGTACATCTAAAATAATATAAATAATTACAGTGCAACTAGGCTTACAAAAGCGCCGACAAGGTTTAACAGTGGAGCTACAGTTGTACAAAGTATATTCAAATACAAAAATTTGTTAACGGTGAATTTAAATTTTCCAAAGAAAAGCTCCAATGGCCAGCAATTTTTTGTTAATCAAATCATTTCACATTATAAATTATATAACATGCTTTAAAATGAACAACCTTACGATTCACATTCATGATTCTTCTCAACTAAAATAAATTTAACATTAGTTTACATATAATTAACACTAATGTTTTTATATAATTAGTATAAAAAATCAAAAAATAATAATTAGTTTGTAGAGGTAACTGAAGTGAATGTTACAAATGACCTCGTTTTTTGTAAACAAAGTAATGGATTTACTTACCTAAAGAAAGCTTTTAATTTACTAACAGAGCTCTTAAAGAAGATGATTTTATATAAAGTAGTTATTACAAATTAAGCAAACAATTTAATTCAAATATGGCATACAACTGTCAAATTTTATATACAAGTCATATGATTGGCTGTTACATTTAACATTGAATTTAGTTCACATATTTTCTACGTAAGCTTGAACGTGTTATAAAAATGAAGTTTTAATAAAAAAAGAATGGATTTAAATATACAGCCTATGTGTACAAAGTTAATGCCTTACCAACTATGCTATAGCTGCTGATGTTCAGTAGTAACAGTCAAATGTACTAAGCACTTTACTCATCTAGCACCTGATTTAGTCACTTTTTAAAAATGAATTTCTTAAAACTATAGGTCAATGGTTGAGATGGCTATGCATATATCGTTTTTAGTTGCCCAAGAAACAACCTATAAAAAGTACATCAAAATCGCCAAAACGTTATCTGGTGTTTTCCTTGTCAGAATGTTTTAACTGTAAGTTCTACCTCTAAACATAATATTTTGACTTGGATCACTCTAATTTTTAATTGCTCAAATTTTGACCATGAATTTAATAGACACCGATGTGCAGTACAATGGTGTGAATTATAGTTTATTTAAGATTGATTAAACTTGCCTAGATTACGCCTGGGTCTTAAAGCAAAACACACCCTATTATTCTAACCTTACCATAAAAAAGATCAGTAGGATAAATTTAAAGGAGATGGAAACTGATCTTTAGTGTGTTTATAATAATGCTAAATATTTTTTATTTTTTCTTAAAAGAAAGTTTCATTTATTATATAACAATTATAAGATATGTGCTCCATGATGAATTTAATTAAATATTATTAAAACATAATAGATAATTATAATGGTTTTTAAATGTAAAATTAATCAATTTCAAATAACAACAGTATAATTAGCCTTGCAGTGCACTAAAATAATAATGGTGAAGTTAAAAGATACACAATCATATAAAATATACCTATAAATTCAGATACAGGATCATTTTCACCATCGCCCCTCATAGTTCCAGTAATTTCATCATTTTCAACCATTGGCATAAATAAATGAACAAATTCAGAACTGTATGGTGGAGAAATTGCTTCTAATACCTAAACAAAAAAGTTAATGCCATGAGAATCACATGAAACTTAAAAACACACTTCCGTAACAAAATATCGAATCAAAGAAATATCTGTATCTCCTTTTTGCCAACATTGCTTTATATATTTAACAACAGGAACTACGTAACCAGCACACAACAAATTTACCATACGATCTAATACCATTTTTCTCATTTCAAGCTAAAACAAAAAATAATATGTTTACCTATAAAATCAAAAATGGGAGGTTCTTGCCTGAACCAAAATCTCAAGTTCATCCTGTTTAGATTCAAATAACCTAATGAGCAGATCCAATACTTGATTGTGTAAGAGCACATGTAAATTAACAACTTCATCAAGCATTGCCATATGTAATGGGCAATGTTCGGTTGAAAGCTTAAAATAACTAGGTTCTGTAACAGTGCACTCAACCCAACGTACAATTCCTACAGATACAACTGGAAATCTGTAATTTAGATTAAATTGGGAAAGTCGCACAATAAATTTAAACTTACCTCAAGCAATGATACAAGTTTGCCAATTCAGCCATTAATTCGGAGCTTCCCTTATTTACATTACAAACATTATGTACTGTTTCAATAGCTTGAATTGTTGGTTTAAGTTCTTCTTTATTCAGAGTTCGTTTCTGTCCTTTTTTAACTTGTATTTCACAAATACTCGCTGCATATGCTAATAAATAAATATACTTGGGTTTATGTTCAGGATTTAATTTTACTCCAGATTTAAACAATGAATCAATTAATAATTCTGCAAATTAATTAAAAATAAAGTTCATCAATATTCATTAGACAGGCAACCTAAAAACTGAGGTGTTCTTATAAGATCAATTGGAGGTGGATCAACTGCTGAATAATTTCTAAACAACACTGAAATATCTGCAGGATTTAATGTATTCCTTGATAACATTGACGTTAAGGCTTGGCAAGCCTGAGGGTGACCTGACGCCCCATTTAGTGCCATAGTTATTGGTGTTATATCATGACCACTATGATATTAAAAATGTTATTATTTACTGCACAAATAAACTGCCTAACTTACTTTTTTTGGGCTCGTTTTGTTATTTCTTGTGAAAGACGTTTCATGCTGCTACCTCCTTTAGGTTCACGAGCCAAAATATTCATAATTACTTGGCTGTAAACATAGGTATGTTGTCCGTGACATACCATTTTCTATAATTTAAGTTAATACATGGCAAGTGATGTTTTATTGTCTTACCGCGCATTCTTTAGATGTTTTTTGCCAATCTTCTGGATTTGTGAGGAATCCTCCAATTGAAGTTTTTAGTACCCGAGAAAATACTTCAAGTTGTTGTGCAGCTGTTGATATACTTGTTATTTCTCCTTGAAATCCTGCATCTGAAATAAGCTACGCAAAACAAATAAAATTTATGTTTATTATGTTACACACTTTTATGGTAAAATTAAGCATTAAACAGTCTGGATATTCTTCGGCTAATCTATATATTAGAGAACGCCAAGTAGGGTGTTCAATTAATTCAGTTAACCAAGCAGGTGTTTCTCCTTCTTCTGTAAATATTGTATCAGCCTTTTTTGGATCAAATGTTCTCAAAATCATATCTTTTAAATGATTCTCCACCATTGCCTGCACATCTTGTACCCTTACCCCTAAAACTAACAATGTAATTTTATTTCATTCTTTTATGACCGCTTACCACCAATAATTAACCACTCGGCTATTAAATTTGCCATTTGTGCAACAGCAGTATAATTATGTGAAAGTTGTTCTATAACATGTACAGGATTGCCCCCAGATTGGAAATATCTGTAAAGTTGACTTTAACTTAAATTTTAACTTAAATTAACATTTTCCATAATCAACCTTTTTAATTGAGAAAATATTCCAGGCTCCATAATATAATCAGGGGTTGCAAATTTTTCTGCACATTCTGCCAAAACCTGTTCTGGATTCTCGACGGCATCTTCGCCTCCTTCAGACTAAAACCATATCATTAACAAAAGTAAATTTATTAAATCAGTCTACCTCTTCATCCATAGCATCTCCACCATTCCAAGCACCATCATATTCTTCGTCCATTTTTGAAATTGCTATTTCAAATTTTCATTGTAAGAAAATTAAGTTAATTACAAAACAAACACATAAAATAAACAATATATATTATAACCTAACTTTTCAGTTTTATTTATTTTTAAAAGACTAGTCAATACGCACACTCATAATATTAAAGTGCTAAGAAACAGTTACGCAGTGGTTGTAGTGCATTGGCTTAGATTCTTCATGAATTTCAATCTCGGCCTATAAACAATAACCGCTACGTAGCTGTTTATTGGCGTTTTTGTATTTTGAGTGCGTTCATTGATTTTAACATATACTACGTTCAATGTAGGCAACTACTGGCAGAAAACCGGAAACAAAATCTATCGAATGACATGGTTGCATAGAAATAAAAATTAAAGTAACTGGAAAGGCGTCTATTGAATATTCATGTGAAGCCAAATATTTTTATACAACCCGGATTGCCTTAGGTATTTCTTTCTCACTCTTATATACATAACTCTAATATGGCTATACCCTAATCTAACATTTTTAATTGAATTTATTAGGTATAAATAAATATTTAAGTATCACAATAAGCATATTACCTTGGAATATGAATATAACATACACTACACACAAATATTAATTAAATTAGTGTTAAAAATACAAGCAATTGC
>JAHWXV010493203.1:0-21943 GCA_024586415.1 Phrixothrix hirtus | reverse complement strand
TCTAATTTTCTATGTCAATATCATTTATTTATATACATAACTAATTAAACTTTGATAAAACAAAAATAATGTTAAAATATAATCTATAAAACTATACACATTCAAAATATGGTCCTTTTAACCGCAAAATGTTCACCAACAACCACAACAACGTTTTGTTTACTCTCTGACCTACGTCACACAAGTAATGATACCTGCGCAATATCATACCTCTTTTACGTCTTTATATCATGAGCAACATGCCCAGTCTACCTATGCTTTTAGGTCACTGGAATAGACATTTAGGCAACAACAGTTTAGTCCTGCATGATTGCATGTATGTGCGTTCCGCACCGCGTGCTATCTTGTACGTTCCTGATCACGCGGTAAAAAATTTGTATTTAAAGGCCGCTGATTCTACGAATGCTTTGCTACAAAAGCTCTGATTTAATACGTTTTAGGAGGAATCTTCTTCGTTATATTATTTATATTAAAATATCTCCTAATATAAGTAATGGATGGCTCTGCCATTATTTGTCATTAACACCCACACAGGTTTATGTGTTTAAAGGAAAGTTTTGCATTTTCAATCAGCGTTTCCAGCTACCCAACGCTGATGAGCTCCACTAGGGCGAAACCATTGGTCTGCTGGTGCTGTGTCACGCTGTTTGGGAATGCAAATTTTTATATTTTTACCTATTTAGTTAGGTTAAAGATCTTTTGGTGAGAAGCCTCAGAATTGTTCATATTCACAGTTTGATGGCTTTTCACTTGTGCCGAATTAATTTTTTTAAAATTCGTGCCGTTTTTAGGAGGAATCTTCTTCGTTATATTATTTATATTAATACGTTCCATTTGAGAAAGCACGGCTACAAATGGAACGCTACTAGAGTATGAGGAGAGCGTTATAAGGTTATTTTACATGTCAGAAATGTTATATTAGTAAGGTTACATTTTCTAAAACATTGATTTAAAAGATGGATAAACTAACGTAAGTAAAATTATTTGCTGCAGTAAAACGATGCTTCAATTACAATAATGATGATGATGACGATCAAGAATTTGTCAGTTCCATAAAGAACTTTGCAAAAAAACGAAAAACAAGAAGAAAAACAAAGAATATTAGAATGTTGCATTTCTCTGAAAATATAGTACCAGAAATGACTAGTTACAAATTCAAATCCCATTTCAGGTAAGTTACTTAGTATTAAGTTATAAATTGTAAAGGTTTTGTGTATGTGATATTTCTTTTACTTATTATAATTTCTTTCCCTTTATATTGCTTCCTGGAACATTTGAACATCTGTTAAATGAAATTGGGGAAACTTTTTGGTTTGAAAAATATTAGATGGAAATCAAATGATACCAGCTGAAAACCAATCACAAATTGCTGGCAACACCAGATTCTTAGGTGGGCTTAATTCTAAATAAATAGTTATAAGAAATTCAGCTATTTCAAATAAATGTTTAAACTTAAATGTAGAACGCCTTGTGTTTAATCTGTTTTCATCATAACTATTTAATTATTTTTTTTAATTGATACAGCCTGTTTGATTTTACATATTACTATGTATACTGATTGTTGAGCCGGCCCCTACTGGTGTAGTGGTTAGCATTTTTGTCTCTATGCCCAAGGGACGCGGGTTCAAACCCGATCGAGGTCGGTAAATTTTTCAGCGGGGAAAAATTTAAAAAACATGCCATCTCGGATAAGGAAGTAAAATCCGAGGTTCCGTGTCAATGTGACGTTTGGCACGTTAAATATCCCTACTGGCGGTGGAACTCCTCTAGATTCGGTAAAATTCTAGTAAGCATGGCGAAATGGATATATTACTCCTAGGCACAAAAAGCACTGCTATTACTAATGTATGGTACATTTTTATGATATTTAGTTGTTTTCTATAAAAATACTTAAAATAGAACAACATAGAACAAATTCACATTTGTTCTATTTTATTACGTTGACGCCACGTCAAATAATTTTTTGATAACAACCTTGATTACAAATATTCTATTGTGGTACTGTAATGTAGTGTTAGTGCATGTAATAATACATCATCTGTTGTAAAATTGCACTTGTATCCTAAGTATATCCAGGTATTGTAATTTTACCTTTGAAACCGTACTATCCACAATATATTGTAACAGTATTTTTTGAGACCGACAAATTTTTACTAGTTGCATCTATTTTCACGCGGTAAATTTTCAGATGCGCTTTGGGTTGCCTAACTTCGTCTTTATTTATTTGCATTCGTGTGGATTGTTATCTGATCCCGCCGCGTGCCGAAAGGCATTGTGTGTTAATTGTTGGTGAAAGACGCACGTTGCTTGTTTTCTGTTCCATCTAGCTACAGTAACCTTTGTGGTTTACTCTACTTCTTGAGATAAAACATTTACATTTTTAGGGTTGTAGGCATCCTTTAATTATGTGCAAGATTGGTTGATTGATTTCTATTTATTTATTTTCTAATGTTTTAAATATGGGGTGCAAGATGTCCATCGAGTTTGGGAATTCGCCGGTATGCTTGTAACGTTGATTGCTTCTGGATGAGCCCCGAGGTTCTTCTTCAGAGGGTTTCCTTTCGCCGTCATCTATCTGCTGTCTCTCCATACTGGAGCCGCCCCTTTGTTCTGATTCTCCACGTCCCTGGTACGGCGACACATGGTTTTGCGAAAAACACCCGTTCGGCAACCTCGAGGCGATGATTTCAAGATATCAAGGATAGAATCCGTTTTTTTTTCCTTTCTTTGAAAACTTATACCATCCAGGTCAGTTTATCTTAACTTTTCTACTGGCATCCGCCGAAGCTGGCGTGAATCCGTTACGTTTTGGAACCTGCAAATTGCTACTTTACGTTCCGAATATTTATTTCCTATAGTTTATTATTTTGTGCTACAGTAAAATTAGGCATAATTAATCATTATAATTGGTTAACTTTGTCTGTAAATATTCTGTTAATAATTTTGAAACAGTAATTAATAATTGTTTTATAATAGTAAAATCCGTTTGTAAATGCAACGATCAGTTATTAGTGCTCGACGCCGAATTCATAGCCCTAGCGCGGCAGCCAGCCGCACGTATAGGTCCACGGCCCCCTAACATTAACTTACTTTGATACTTTTACTTATTGCTTCGAATATATTTTTATATGTTATGATTTATGTAAAGGCGTTCTTGGATAAACCAAATTTAATTAATTGCGTACGAATTTTAAACATTTATTTATGTTTTATTTAAAATAAAAGCCGTTCTTCACTGCAGTGATCTCAAATAGATGTTTTACATTTAATTTAAATTAGGGCAATCAAGTTCACGAACACCTAATATTATCCTTTTTCAAATCTTGTTATTTCCAATTCTATATTTTAAGTTTTGCTTTGGCCGTGAACACTGCGCGATAACGAGGCTCGATACTACAACTTTGCAGCACACATGTGTTAATTTAGCTTGAGGTTCTCAACATTTTTATATTAATTATATACCTTACTAGTCATTTTACTTATGCAGGCAATCCTCAAAATTTGGTTGAATTTTTACTGTTATGTTCCATTAAAAGATTTTTATAAACTATACGACTGCTAAATGTTCACTGTTGCTTTCCGGAATGAAAATAAACTGATCTTATCCTTACTGTGTTGTACCGTAATTAATTTATCTTGCAGCTTATTCATAAATATTTTTGCTAATGATTTTCTTCATGACCTTAAGTGTGTGAAGCAGAATATCTACGAGTAATTTTAAGTCCAACTTTTATCGCAGATTTAATCTACGACGTTTTCACTCTTGTGCGTCGAGATTGGCACTAGCGTTTTTCAATTACAAGTGTGTGGCGCCCAATTTCTTTCCTTTCTTTAGGTATTTAAGGTTGTTTCCTGTGCGAGCTCGTACCAGTTTCAGTACCACCCGGCGCTCGTCAGCACCGAATCCAGGATTTCCTCCAGCGACATTGGAAGCGAAACTTGCACCTGCCGACCACGATATTGTGTTCGATGGTTATCTCGACCAACTTCTTTTTATAAGTAACTACTCCTCACTCCCTAGCCTCCGCGGCACTAGAGCCGACCGGACATTTTTCTTTTATTTTTGCTGCGAAACGTGATCCTTCTAGTAAAGGCTGTACGCGCTTATTTACCCAACTCTAACGTGGCAATATAATAATAAAGTTTTAGACACCTGTCATTTCTTTAAGATAATTCTTAACACTGCCCATAATATTGAAGCATAAAGTAATTTGTATATTGTTTGTTTTGTTTTTAAGCAGTGCCTATTTAAAATATTGGTATTAAAGTTGCGTTGTAAGTGTGTAGGTTTGGCCTCTTGTGTATTTGTATTATGTTGTGTATGTATTTATCATCAAATGTACATTAAATGCGTGTTACGAATTTATTGATATATGTTTGTATAATGATGAATTGGTGTGTTTGATTTGAGTGTGCGTGTTTATTTTAAAATTTTGTTTATGTATTATTTAATGTCAATGTCAATGTTAACGTTAAGGTTGTGTTTACTGTTATTGTCGATTATGTTTAAAATTTTTATTATAAAAGCAGCAAGATTTTATTGTTTATAAGTTATTTTTAGGTGGATAATTTTAGATGAATTTTCGTTAATTCCCCGTTTAATTTAATGCGTTTGCTCAAGAAAGAAATTAATTCGGTAGGTTTTTATGTTTATTTATCTGGGGTATATGGTTTTTTCCAGATTAGAAGCTTTTTGGTAGAGTTTATTGAGGTAATTGAAGTCAGTTTCATTTTTTAGAATGTCCGTCATGTCTTTGTTGTGTAGATGGTATCTGAGTGGTTGTAGTTGGTCTTGCGTAATGTTGCAGTCGAATATGATATGTTACGGAGTGTCAGTCTGACCGCAGATGCAGTCGGAAGTATCTTTGCTGTTCATTTTGTTAAAGTAGGTAGGATAAGGTCCGTGTCTGGTTAAAAAGTGTATAAGTCCTCTGGAAGGGCTAAAGTATCTGTTACGCCTACAAAATCTGACATCCGCTATTAACTGATGAGTCCTTCTGGTCTTGGGTGAGTCATCCCTTTATTGTTGCCACATATTGAGTATACATTCGGTGATGTCAGATTTTGTGTTTGCTCTAAGACCTAGTATTTACTGGACCTTATCTGAATCGTCTTTTTTAAACCAGTACCTGGAAGCTTTTTCTTAATCTGTAGCATAGCTGGTAGGATACCCAGGATGACCAAAAGGGAGTCAAGAGGCGAAATGCCGAAAGCCCCTCTTTGAGTAGAACAAATTTTCCTACAAACTGAGCCAAGTTTTAGTTGTTCTACCCAGGTACTGGCAGCGTATGATATTATGGTCATTAGGATGTTATTCAAATATAATCTAGCGCTGATCAAAGGGATCCGAAATCTTTTTGCGCTATTCTCGAGATCTTATGTATTATACGGGTTCCTGTGTCACTTCTAGGTACCTCGTGCTTTTGGCTCTTGAGATCTTTTGCGTGTCCAGTTTAATTACTGGGTCCCTCTGTAATGTTCCCCTCACCAAGGTGTAGATCATTTTCTCAGGTGATATTTGGAGTTTGACCTCTAAGCACCAATTTTGAATCCTTGCGGGTGTGGTATTGATTTTAGTTTATAGGTCTCTTCTGGATTCGGCTTCTAGGAGTATGGCGAGGTTGTCTGGATAGGGCACAGTTTCAAAAGTGGATTCATCTGCTTCTAGTGCCAAGAGCAGGTCGCCAAGTACGAGATTACAAAATAATGGCCCAAAGATAGAGCCCTGTGGGCAGCCTTTGATTAGTTTTTTGGTAATGTTTTGATGTGTGTTCGTGATCGTCGCGTAACTGTCCTGGCAGTAACTTTGTATTGTTCTGGTTAAGTCATGGAGGGGGGGGGTTTAATCTCTGAAGCCTGCGGATTATCTCAGGCCACCAGAGATTATCGTAGGCCCCACTGAAGCCTATGCAGGCGAGTACTGTATATTTTGATTTGCTGTCTTTTATAGAGCGTAAAATTCTATTTATGGCATCTTCAGTCGATCTGCCCTTCCTGAACCCGTATTGTGCGTTACCGTATCCGTACTCTGTGACGTAATACGTGAGTCTTTGGGTCAAGATCTTCTCAAGTAGTTTGCCTAGGGTGTTGAGAAGACAGATCGGTGTGTATGACTTAGTATTTTGAGGGTCTTTCCCTTGTCCCTTTTTTATGATTCTGACATTTGCCTGTTTACAAATATTGGGGAATTTGCCTTGTTGTAGACATTCATTAAATAGACACGTTAGTATGGGCGTCAGTGGGTCTCTTAGGGCTTTCAGTGCCTCGTTTTTAATTTTGTCTGGTTCGGGAGCTTTTTGGTTACGTAGTGTATTAATAGCGTCGTAAATTTCGGTAGTGGTAATAGGTGGTGAGATGTTTTGGTTTGTCATGTTCGAGTAGGTTTGTTCTCTTAACACTTTTTGCGTATCATTGTCTGAATTTAAGTCATCGTCTGGGAGTAGGTTGACCAAAAGATATGTTATAGTCTCTGTGTAGGTAGTATAAATACCGTCTTTTTTCGTAAAGTATTGATTTCAATCGTTGCCTTGAGTTTGTCCACCACAATCTTATAGGGGAGTTTCCAATGGTTTGTTTTTAACTCCGTCTCTGCGAATTCTATCCATTTGGATACTTTGGTGTTGTAGAGCTCATTTATATAGTCTATTTTTAAGTCTCTGTAATGTTGCAAAGTTCTAATTCGCAGATCAGGAGTTAAGTGTTCTGGTATATTTTGCGGGTTTTCATGACATTCTATTTTAGTTTCGTCAGGTAGTCATTCCAAAATGTTGTTTTTGTTCGTACGTTGGGATAATGTTGCGGAATGGCAAGGTTCATTGTGTTTGTTATTGAGTTCGTCAATGTTTTTGCATAGTCGTGAACGTTATCGTTTCTTTGGATAAGGGGTGGTGGTTTAAAAGAACTTTGTGACGTTGTCCAGTTCGCTTTTTTGTAATTGTACGTTTTTAGGAGTTTAGTAGTCATAAGTGTTGAATTATCTTTCTGAATGGTGTAGGTAATTATGTTGTGGTCGTTGTTAGTTAGGTTTTCAGTCACTTGCCATTCTGTCACTAAGTCTAGTGATTGTAGGGTCTATATTGGTACGTGTGTTGTTATGTCTGTGGTACGTGTAAGGGTTTTTAGGTAGGTTTAGGATTTCTAATTGATTTGCCTGTATAAATTCTAATAGTATTTGTACTTTTTCGTCTGTGTGGTCACTGTGCCACATATGAGATTTGGCGTTAGCATCCATTGCATATATGACACGGTGGTTGTTATACGTCTGTGCAATTTTGCGGAGTCTTCCAAGATGTAAGTCGATGTCATCCGAAAATTGAAAATGGGAACTTACCAGAAGCCAGCTTCCTGTGTCAGTTATGATTTCTACACAAACGCAGTGGGTATCACTTAGATGACCCACTACGGTTGTCGTGATGTTTCTATTTAACACAATAATGGCCGCCCTAGGTGACGGACCTTTCGTGATTTTTAAGCTGGAGACTGGCATTCCTATAATTTTGTGGTCTTTTGTCATGTAAGGTTCTTGGAGCATTAAGATGTCTATCTTAGAATCCTCCGCGATCTTTCGTAGTTCGTGAGTTACGGTTGCGCTCCTGTTGTAGTTAGGTTGCAGTATTTTTGCCATATGTTTGTCATGTCTGTCAGGGTTTCCTTGGTAGTAAGTGGCTGTTGGGCCATATCTTTGTAGGGTCGAAAACGACCCGGCCGTAGGTAATCACGCAGTCCGCGTATAGGGTTTGCATTATGAACTCGTCATTCCTTCTTTTGAAGACTTTCGAAAGAAGGTCTTCAAGTTCTTCGATATCCGTTGGTAGATTTTGAACAGCGTAGCTATATTCTATTGAGTGCTTCTGGATCTGGAAAAGCAATCCTTCTACCGTTTATGTGTTTCGTTCATATGTAATATCGTAATGCTATGTAAATGCAGTGTAAATTGATTTTATTTCATTTGAACAATATGTAATATAAAAATTATTAGGTAATCTAATTTGAAGTCACGTTTACATTGCCGCCCATTATATATTAGCGCCATAGCGTCAGTTATGATGGGAATAACTAAAACTTGGTTACAAGTGAACAATCTATTGAAGCATTACTTATCTATGATTGCAATTCTAGTCCAAAAGGGCTAGAGGAAATTTCGCATCCCGAACCCTTAGCCACAAAAACAAACAAACAAACAATACCGGTTGCTGTCATTGTAAAAAAGAATATTTAGAAACATTTATTCTTTTTTCTAGAATCATTTGCTTACGATTTAGTGTGGATCATGTAACTGCCGTTCGTTATGTTAAACGAGTTTTGCGATGAACTAATTATCAGACAAGATAAATTTATTGTTTGACCTAAAGGTAGTATTGTATCAAATGTAACTAAGGGATTTTATGGAATAAGTGCATTCCCATGAGTAGTAGGGGATTTAGATGGGACTCATATCTGAATTTCTGCACCGTTGGAATCACTAGAAATATATGTGAACAAAAAATGATACCATTCCATCCATTTGCAGGTAAATAACTTTCAACAAGCACCTTTATTGTAATGTATAAATATCTTGTTTTGTTACAGGCAGTATGCAATTGCAAAGGACTGTACACCCATTGTAATGTAGTAAATATTGGATTTGTTCACGATGCTAGAGTTTTTGGGCGATCTTTATTAGCAAATTGTTTAGATAACAAGAATTATTTCCCAGAAGACACACATCTAATGCGAGACTCTGCTTATACAATTCACATAAATTTATTGACACCATATGGAGAAATTGGTCACTTAGCAGCTCATCAAAAAGATTATAACTTCTGCCTTTCTTGAACGAGCATTTGGGTTGTTGAACGATCCATGGAGATGGTTTTTAGATGAATCAGCGTTGAATAGAATAGATTTAGTGCCCGATATTGTTTTAGCTTGCTGTATACTACACAATATATGCCTATGAACAATAACCAACTTACTTCTTTTGCTGTTGGTGCCACTAGAAAACAAGTTATGAATGATAGATTGACGGGAGCTAATGCAGATATAGGGAAAACTAAAAGAGATTTAATATGTACCATAATTTATGTAAGATTTCCTACTATTGTAGTTAAATTATATTAGACACTGTAGTTTATGCCAAACGATTTCATGGATAATAAATAAAGGAATAATACTTCAGTAATTATATTGTTTTTTTATTTAAATACTTTACATTACATTTATGTGTTTAAATATTAAACGATATATATTTTAGTGTGATTGTTCAAATTTCCTATTGGAGTGGAGCGTGGCTGTATATAATTATATTAACCATCTAAAATAGCCTACCCTAGTTAGAAATTTTACAATCGCGCGTTATGCATTATTATTGTTTTTCAATTAATTTTGTTAATAAATCTAACAATTTATCTTGCCGCTCTAAATTTTCTTTGTGCATTTTTCTCCAGTCTCTCAAGTAACTTATTTGCAACGTCATCAGAGGACTTGATCTTTTTGATTGGTATGTCTGGTCTTTCTGACCTATTAGATGGAGAATTAGTTTTATTAAGCACAATAGATTTTGAATAAGATAAGCTGGCACCGTTGTCCAGTGTTTTAACTGGTGTCACCCACAGTTTAGATGCAAACATTTGATTCATAATTTCAAAATAGGTCACATTTTTCCTGATTTTTCCCAATTTACCTTAAATGTTTTCTTAATACCTTTTATATTGCTATTGAGTTGGAGCCTTGTAACATCAAAACTCTTTTCTTCTAGTTTGTAGCTACTAATTCCCGAAACTTCTTTTAAAATATTTTCTCACTACAATGTGTTTGTTCCAGCTCCTTATATGTATTTAATAAAAGCAAAATGTGTTTGTGAATCCGTCTAAAACTGCTATCGTTTTCTGTTGCATCACCATTTTGATAGTTAATGTCTTCAGCATATTCATTATTCTCTTGAACAATAAATTCTCTTACCGATTCTTTTACATTCGTTCCATCTTCAGCAGCATGTATGTTTTTGTAACTAAGGTTGGGCTAATAAGGACTGTGTAAAATATAAATCTGCGAAATAAAAGAATTAAATTATATATAATCAATTTCATATTCTCAACCGATTTAAGGTATGATTAGATAACAATCACTTAGTTAATGGTTTTTTCTAAATAAAGTTGCGCTGCTTTTAAACAGTGTTTAAAAGTAAAGTTTATACATTTCTGAACTAAACATTTACCTTGACATGCTCTGTTATAATCATCTTCTTCTACATCTATATTGTACCACTTTCTTGAATAATTAAAGTCGGTTCATAATTTTTTCGTTCTGGAACACAACTAATTTGAAATTTCCTAACTTCCCTTATACTACAAAGCGTTTGTAACTTTGGTACTGTCAAATGGGACATATTTGGCACAAGTGCTAATACTACCTTACGTAAAATTTTGTAGCACTTGGCGCACGATAGAGCATTGAAACGATTACGTTTTGTGACCTCATTATTGGTTTATATGCAGCATCAAACGGAACGGGTTCTGATGACTTTACAAACTACACATCTTTTAAAGCGCCAAATGGAATGCACCCATAAACAGTTCATTCTACTAATTTCTGTTCCATTCATAGCAGCTGTTAGGAGCCACAGGTTTCATGCCTCAAATCACAACCCCCTTGAGTGGAAAACAGGTAATCTAAAATATTAATTATAACCTGATTTATTTTAAAGAAGAACTCGATCGTTCTCTTGAATAACAACTCCACCTTCGTTTACAACTACGCTGCATGTTTCAGGATTAAAATTATTTTCCATTGTCCTTGATTGCCCAGAACACAGTCAAATACAGTTATTAACCCTATTTCTACAATATTCATATGAATTGCGCATACCGAACGAATTTCGTCCAAGTTGTGAGTAAGTCGAAATTTTATCGTCTTGTTCGATCGTATCAGTGGAATTCGAACGCTTGCGAAGGTAAATGCCCGGTAAATAAGAACGGTTTTAGACAATTATTTTACGCACGGAATAGAAATTGGAACGCACCACAGCTGTCATATATATTCAGTACAGTCTGACAATTTATTATGGCAAAATACATGCTTCAGCAACGTTTGGTAATTATCCAAAAGTTTTATGAAAATCAATGTTCTTTTGTAAAAACTCAACGGTTCGTGAATTCTGTAGTCCACATAATCGACCTACTGTACTTTCTGTTCGATACATCATTAAAAAATTTGAACGTCATTATACGCTTCGTAACACTAAACCGCCAAGATATCGAAATGCAAGGTGAAAAAATATTGAAGCTGTAAGAGCTAGCGTTACAGACGATGCAAATATGTCAGTTCCTCATCGTTCTCACCAATTTGATCTTTCACAAATAACAATTTAGTCCATTTTGTGTTAAGACTTGGGTTTACACCCTTATAATATTGTGTTAACTCAAAAACTAAAGTCCTTTGATCATCGTAGTCAACGTGTTCTTGCTGATTGAGCTTTGATGCAGTTTGAAATTGACCCTAATTGTGTTTTACAAGTGAAACTCATTTTTGGTTGTAGGTTTGTTAATAAATACAATTGCCATATTTAGTGTGATAACAATCCACAGAAAATTCACGACAAGCCTTTGCACTTGCAAAAAATCACTGTGTGGTGTGGTTTATAGCGTGATTATATTAATGAACTATACGTTTGAAAATAAGGCAGGACAAGCAGTTTTAGTGATTGATGAGCGGTATAGAGCTATACCAACAGATTGTTGTGGCCAAAATTGGATGAACTTGAGTTGAACGACATGTGGTTTCAACAAGCTCGGTAAGCTTGTCATTGACTTATTTCATCAAAAATTTGATGAATCTGTTGTTTTAAGAAGTGCACTTGTTAACTGGCCACCAAAAAGCTGTGATTTAACTCCCTCAGGCAACTTTTTTCGGGGTTATTTAAAATCACTTATTTATGCAGATAAACCAGAAACACTTGATCCATTGAAACTGAACATCCGATGCAGCATTCACGAAATTAGGCCTTATGTAGTCTAGAAAATCATCGAAAATCGGGTTAATCAAATTTACTGTTGCAAAAAAAATAACGTTTTGTTGAGAACACAAATATTATACATTGAGTTCCAAAATTTAAAAAAATGGTGATTTAATTTCAAACAGTTTTTGTTTTATTTAATTTTAAAATCATATCATTTTGGAAATTTGCCTGTGCGTGCTTGCCCCCGCGCGTGTATGTGCGCGCTCAGGTGCATGTGCGTGTGCGTTTGCATGTGCGGGTGTTGAGTAGAAAAAATTTTCTTCTTCAATCACTAGGTTCATTGCTTTTTCGAGGCTATGAGGATTTCTTAGTCTGAATTGGTCCTATTAATCGTCTATTAAATATTTTCAATTTGAGGTCATTATAATTCGCTAGTTGGATAGTTTTTGATACAGCTGGGATAGTTAGCGTATTCAATTTTGAAATAGCTAAATTAAGGGCACCTTCGTATTTCATGCCGAAATTGCAAGGACTTTCATTTCTATGACGTCTTAGGGTTATTAAATCTTGTATTAAGCAATCAATGTTGCGTTGATCGCCAAAACTGAAAGTTAATACTAATTTTATTTTGTCCTAAGTTTTTAATTCTATTCGGGGTCTATCAGGGCTCTATCTGTTAGCTTTTCTAAAATAACTCGTAATAGGAAATTATTTAATGTAGAATCAGTTTTAGTAGCAAAGATTTGAAATAAATTTTGGTAATTATCCAAAAATATTCCTAAAGTGTGAGAATTACCGTCATATTGTGCAATTGAATCTATATTCAATCTAAGAAGTTAGTAATTTATTGGGCTACTGTGTTCTGGAATCATTTTCAAATTATTTTTTGAATTCTTTAATTTAATTTTTCTTAATAATTCTGTTAGGTTTGATAAATCGTTATTCGTCATATACTATATTAATTTATTTATTAATACAGCTGAATGGTCCAATTTTTATCTTGTTAATTTTAAGGAAATAATGAAAATAAGGTACATTAGTTTTAGGATTCATTGGTTTCCGTTTCTATTTCTTTGTTGCTTAATTCTAATTGCTTGTAGGATCAACGCCACTGTTCTTTCTCAAGCTTCTACTTGGTAATGTTTTAATCACGATTCATTATGCTGTCAAATACTTTTCCCTATTCTCTATTTTTGTTGGAATTTTCGATTAATCGTTAAGACGAATGTACGATACAATCAATTTCGGAAATTCTACTGACTGCTCCAATTTTCGTTGTTTAGTAAAAAACTTGTTTTTTAAAAAGAAAAAACAATTTTCTACACAATTTTATTCGTTACAAAGCTTTTGAAGTTCAAGACTAAATTATTTGAAATCATTACTTTGTATACTCGTTATCTCTAAAAGTACAATAATAATTTAATTCTAGGTAGCTACTGACGCTGCTTCCATCAACTAAGCTTAACTTGGAATTTTATGTGAGGTAACACTGTCTTGACTTTTTACCATTTTTTAAATTTTAACGTCATAATTAAGACATGAAATAATTATACTTTGATATCTTACACTATTAGGTAGATAATAGTTAACGAATTAATGTCAAGATTTCTTTAGACATTTATGTAATGACTTTTCTCGAGGAAAATAACTTTTAATTGACCTTCAGTCTCTCTTTTGAGTAGTTACTTAACCCATTATGCTGATAGTGTTATGTAACCCGGTAGTAAGAATTATTATAATTAAATGAATACAATTGTCTAATTTACGTTAATACTAGAACGATGTTACCGTTTCGACTCTGGAATCATTACTTAACATATGAGGTAAATATAAGAAATTAAAACGGTTAGCTTTAATCCTTCAAAAAAGCACCTATTCGAGGCGGATACGGAGCATAACTAAGGTAAGGTTTGGAAAATATCCACGACGTGGTATACCTTGTCGTTCAGATGTGCAGTATTCTTGTTGGAATTAGTGAACGACTGGCGCTCTGTTTTATAGTTCTTTCTGTACTAACGCATAGGTACTAACTGCTGCATATGTGATTCTAAATTAGAGGCAAAAGCCCCCCCCCCTATCCTATTGAACTAGAAAACGTGATAGCATAAAAAACGTGTATTACCCAAATATATCAAGAGCATGTACTTAACACTATATACTGTGAATCCGATGTAAAATTTAAAGCCAAGAAAAGAGATGCAATTCTGTTTTTGTAATGGAGAAATAGATTGCTGAGACAGGTACGCAATATGAAATTTCATGTGTTCTATTTAATTTGTAAAATAGCTTCTAAAATAATTGCATTTATGTTTGACATTTCCAAAGAACAGTTTAACCAGCAAGACAATCTATTTATGATTATTTATTACTTTTATAATCATCAACACCGATAAACAATCGTTAACGCATATGCATTAGTATCGACTTTCTTAAGAAAATTAACAACATAGATAAAGAAAGATGGTTAACAATATATCGCTTTTTTGAGTTACAATTCCAAGTAATAAGCCATTCACTGTATATAGTGTTAAATACCTATGATAAAGAGTTTACTAATTAATTGATATTGTTTAGTTGGGTCTAACAATCAGGAATACTCACTGTTCTAATTTTTAATTCATACTTAAATTACTTAAATATTATAATGAATTCTAGCTTTTAAAAGCGTAAAACACAAATTTTTCAAGAAGTTGCATTAATGAATTTTTAATATAATTTATAAGCATCTTCTTGTGATGCAGTTTTGTTGAACAGTTCCTATTGTAGGGACTTTGAATTGTTACACATATTAATCATTGATCATAACCGTTGATTGTAATATAACTGTAAATACATTTAAATTTTAAATCTTCATTATTTTGACTTATATTTATAGTATGCGTTTAAAACCTGTATTGTATGTTGTAGTGTTTGTGGAGATCATCTACGTCCACAGTCAAGTATCAAAAGATATGGTTGAAAAAGGCCAACAACAATATCAGGTCAGTATTATACATAATTGATCTAATCAATTGCAGTTATTAGCCTACAGTTATTGCAACAACGAAGTAATTTACCTCAATATGGTAATTGTTGGAAATCAGCCATTGAGCATGTTGAAGAAGGCTGTAATAATTTATCGGAAGAAACCCAAAGTGATGTTGCATTGCACATAACCAATTGCTTTTTAGAAATGTCAGGTCTCGATACTTATAATTGCCAATCAGACAGAAAACGTAATGTACGTGGAATTTGTATTAGAAGTATGACAGATCGTGCCTTTAATGTATATACAGAATTTTATACACATACACAAAATATTTGTTGGTTCTTACGTGCACAAATATGGCATGAAACAATTGCTGAAAATAGCTTACGTGTAGGTAAACAATTGCAATTATCATTAAAACAACAGGAATATATTATAGAAAGTCAAAAGGAGAGTCTGGCTTTGCAAGAAAAGTTAATGGTATATGGCCAAAATTTAGAAAAAATCATGGAAGATTTTTATATATCTACTCAACAACATCAAGAAATTTTGTCGATTATGTCTAATAACTTAAAATATATGCAATCTTGGCTTGTTAATGAAGTATCTTGGGTAGATTTAATTGTATTTTATACTACTAGCTCTATTTTAATATTTATTTTTACGTCAACTAACCGTACGGCTGCTGCAAGGCTTCCTACTTGGTTTTTACTTTTAATAAATGCTATTATTGAACGATTAATTAGTGTATCTGTAACAGCGAATGTGTCGGAAAAGGAAATATACATGATGCAAAATGATCTGTACAAATACATTTGGTGGTTACGGAAATGTTTTGGTGTGGTTGCTTTATTTATCGTATTCTACAGTGCTTACTGTTATAAAGATTTGACACAACTAAATAACTCATTGTTACAAATAATTTTAAAACAAAATTTATGCATTTGTGAACATTTAGAGAAGTTATGTGATTATAATATTCATTATGCTTCTACAAATAGAAATGAAGGAGATTTGTTAGATAATGTGAAATTAAATAATAGTTTTAATCAATTACATAAGAATATAATTTCAACTAAAAATGATTCAGATGTGCAAAGTAGTATTTTAGAATTTAATCATGCACTTCATAAGAGAAAAGCATTTTCTTCTTCAAAACCTTCACCAACTCAGTATAATCTGAGAAGTAAACGGACGTAAATTTTCTGTTGAGTATAGAAATGCAATCAAAAAACTATTTCACATATATAACAACATTTCTTGCTATTTTGTTAGGTACTTTAAAATGATATAAAATAGTTCTATCTAAAAATTAGTTCGATTTGTAAAAGTGAAGTATTAGGCAGACCAATCTTGAAATTTGTTTTTTATGCAAAAAATAAATATTTTAAGTGTAATTAGTTTAATGCTTAACAAAAATTGGAATTGTTTTAAATTAAAAGCTTATCAGGTACTTTTGAATTTTGTAATCACAAACTTCGTTGTAAAAAGTCCAACTTCAATTCTATTTACTATAAAACAATTTATTTAGTCTTAAAATATTTTAAGTTGATATAATAATTTTTAATAAAAAAAAAGTGGACTGCATGTTTTGGTTATTTGTATCACTAGTCCAAAAATTGAGCATTTTGCAAATATGAGTTGAGTTGCAGGCCTAATTGTAGATATGCTCTATAATAAATGAGTATTTGCAAAAGCATTTTTCTGTACATGTGACACATAAGACTTTCGGTACTGACAAATATAATTTGTTAAATAAATATTACATATTTGGTATTTATTTAAAAGCATGATTCCTTAATGCTGTCATCAATAGTTACCATATAATGCATTATGTAGTTACTATACAACAATAAATTTATTACATGTCAAGGATGTTTATTTACAACTTGCAATGTCAGCCAGTTCACCTTATTTCTAAGCAGTTTACATTTTCCTATTACTAGGTGCAAGTACTACAATTTCATAAATGCTGTGATTGAAAAAGTGAATTATATTGCCATTACATTAAAAGGAAGCTTTTGAAATATTAATTTGTATAATAATTCTTGTTATCGTGTTAGTAATTATCTATTTATTATAATTTTTATATTTTAGTTTAACTAACTGACAAGAGCTTATCTTTATTTAATTGTGAACAAATGGTTTTAATTACGTCTTATGAAGATATACTTACTTAATAAACTTTGCTTTATTTAATTTTATACACTGCATGACATTATATTTTGTTAAGTTGCGAGTTTTGCAAATTTATATTTTATTACTTACTTATTCATTAATAATCTTGGGTCATTTTTGTAAAAATATTAGGTTTTTGAATATTATTAAATATTGCTAGTGAAAAAATTTCTTTATGATTTCATAAAATCATATACTTGACAAGATAGATTAAACTATGAAATAACAAAACTGAATTTATGTTAACATTTGCTTTGATATATAAATATGTATTCGACAATTTTATTTCAAATAAACATTTATTGGCAGCCATCATTTGCGACTACTTTGTTATAATGCTTAATTTAAGGTTTTAAAATTTCAAGGGTGTCATTGATTGGAGCATTTGTTATAAATCTGACAATGTTGTATACTGAGTATTTTTAATGTAATGTCGAACAATCAGATCGGTGATGTAGAGAAAGACATGCCAGAGTACAGTTTCAAAATCCCAAGTTTGACTTTCGGCCATTCCTAAAATTTTTAAAAAATTGTCCCTTACTGATGAATTATTTTCATTTACTAAATGAAAGTTGCTCAAACATGGCTATATTTAATAATTTTTAATTTATAATTTTAATTATAAAGCAGTGATCCTTTTACCAACTAGTTGTATATTTATTGAAATAAAATGTTTATTTTAGTATATTTTTTTTAATTTTCTTAAAAAGTTAATGCTGTTTGAGATTAAATTTTTATTGGAGTATTCTTCTATAATATTTAAAACAAGTATTAAATAAGAGTATAAACCAAAATTTCTACCTAACCACCCTGATGGCAACAAAGCTGTAATTATTTAAGCTCAATGAGTTTATCAATGCATTATCTCACTCTCGTTCCAAGTGATGTACTATTTGTTTCTTAGAATGACTGGTAAGTCATTAATAGTGTGTATAAATTAATCTAGCTTCTTTAAGTACTCTGTCCATTTACTTCTGCTGACCGGTGTACCTCCTATACTTACATCCCTAATTTTGGACTGGAAGTACTAGTGAGTTTCCATTCCTTTGTTTTTTATTTCTATATTGTAATAATGAATTTGCATTTCGTTCATAATTGCGGTATCATTTAAAAATCTTTGATGAATCATCTCCAAAACGGCCGCACAGTGACTTGGAAGTTGTTACTCTAACAAGAAACATCCCCACGTGTCTGCCCCCAATTTTAATGCAATTTGGATATATTGTAGGCAACTAAAATAAAAAAGACCCATATTTTTTATCTGCGGTAATTTTAAACGGTAAATAACACCACTACAGTTGGATCGGTTTTAAACCATGTTGAGGGTTTCATATAGAAGCAATAGGCCAATTTTAATTAAGCAAACTTTAAAATATGCATAATGAGGAACAAAAACATGATTCTTTCATGGTAATATTTACCGTGAGGGTAGAAGCCACCTGAGAAGAATTAAAAGTGGCAAATGTATTCTCAATTACAAAGGATTTCTTTTGAAAAAAAATGTATGTTACAGAGAAAGGTAAAACAAAATCAACATGTTTACACGTATTGTTGAAAAACAGTTGTAAATAGGGTTTCAACCCTTCACCTATACTAGCACTTTAAATCTATTTTAATATTGTTTTTTTTTATAAAAATCGTTCATTTAGTATACAGAATCGTGATTACAATTGCATGCCCCATGTGTGTTTAACCATGAAGTGGTAATCACCTCGTTCATAAAGTGTCTTAAAATGACTTACAATGAATGTAAAATGATCATGCTTGATAAAATATAAAAAAGCCTTAATAAACAAAAATTATTCTCTTTCGAGATATAATATTAGTTTAATAATATAGGTTATGTTTACAAAAATAAATATAAGGTTCATAATCAAAGTAAAACTCCTAAACTACAAATACATTAAATATTAATGATAAGCAAAAATGCTCAGTTGCTACACTGATAAAGAAACTTTTAAACATATTTAATATATGAGTATTACAATAGTTATATTGAAATAGTACTTGAAACGTTTCACGTGCTTTATTCGAAGTGTCTTATGTCATGACCTAAATATGATTTATAATTGGTTGGCCCCATTCCCTACATTACTAGATTATGATGTCTTAAGAATGAAATAAATAGTTCATGGAGTATACAATAGAATCATTTATACAATTATTAAGAACTATGTAAACAACATTGCTTTATAAGTACAAGTCATGTTCCATATACCATAAAATTACGTCAACAATTTGACACATTTAGGAAGTATAGAATTGCAGATATGAATAGATTACAACAATTTTACTCGAGTTTTCGAATATCAATACAGCTTCAGGGTAAGTAATCTATTTATCCACATATTCATATTGATTTTATGATGATTGTTTCTTGTTGGAGTTGCATTTATTTATTATAATGATATTTTCTAATAAAGCTACAATGAAAATTAATTCTATGAGCATTATCAATCTTTTACTGGCTACATTTCAAGGGCTAAACATCCTACCTGACACTCCTAATAACCATAAAAATATTGAAATAAAAGAATATTGAATATTAATTATTCAAGAGGCCCTTTATTATTTTCTGTATGAAATTTACCAGTGCCATCATTGCATGATAAAAAATAAAAATTAAGAACTTATTGTACTAATCTATACAGGATGTCGGATGGAAGTGAAATTTTTGATCCAAGTTTACGTTTGCACATTAGATTTATATTATAGGAACAATTGTTGTTTAATACAATCAATGTCATAGTTAAGTTATTTTTAGAGTTAAGGGAATAATATTATCTAAATAAGATTTTAAATTTATGAGTATATTATAGGAATGTAAGTAATATCCTTGAGTAATAGATATTATTAGTTTATGTTACAGAATAAATTGATTAGTATTAAATAAATATGTACTAAACAACAATTGTTCCTACAATATAAATCTAATGTACAAATGTAAACTTGCAGCAAAAAATAAAATGAATTTCACTTTCGTCAGACATCCTGTACAGATTAGTACAATAAAAATTCTTAATTTTTGTTCTTTATCGTGCAATGATAGCACTGAAGATAATAAGTTACAAATTTTATGTAGAAAATAATAAAGAGTCTCCTGAATAACCAAAGCTTTATAAAATGCTAATTTAACGAATTTAATTTAATTCTTTTTTTCTTCATTTTTTGATATAAGTACAATTAATCTAATTAATTCTATTATACTATATTATACGAGGATTGTCCGAAAAACAAGAACGTTTGCGCATCTCACGCGGCGCCGATCCCCCATCACCACGATTGTATGTGCGTCAGGAAGCTCGGATCCCTGCATGTAAGCCGAATTTCGTTGTGTGTTTTGTAATCATTCAAAATAGCTATGCCAATAGAAAATCCAACCGAATATGAAGTGAAACAATAAACTCAGCAGCATACATTGAAAGTCTGAAACACCTTCGGCGCGCCATTCAAAACAAAAGGCGCGGAATGTTGTCGTCAAAGGTGGTTTTGATCCACGACAATGCTCGACCTCACACTAGTGCACAAACACAGAAAGAACTTCAAAGCCTTAGGTGGGAAATTGTTACGGCCTAATTTGTATTTTCCGTAACCAAAAAAATGTTTATGCATTTAGTAAATTTGAAATGTAGATTTTAACACATTTTACGCAACAGTTTAATATCTATTATTCTAATATTTTAAGTTGGAACTTTCGTTTAGTTACCAAAATTCTCTTAAAGAAGATCTTCTGTGCTCCAGTTTATTAAAAGTTTGACATCTATATTGACTCTTTGGTTATTTTGTTCTGTCAATTATCAACAGAAAACGAATTTCTTTTCCGCCATAAGCTTAACGAGGAAGGCCGTTGAGAATTGCGTTGGTGATTTCAATAATCACCCTGATTTACTTCAAGTGTTTTGCATTCCTATTGCAAATTTAAAGTTGTTTTATATTAATGAGGGTTATGTATTTAACTCGTTAGCGACTGTTTTCGAAAATAAGCAGATATTATGCAACCACGTTTTAACCTCTGAGTGACGTTTCTTTTTCTATGGACGGAAGAATTCTTCCCAGAGCAAGGGAATAAAAGCTGTATTAATGCGTTGCTTCGGCATCTCAAAGATGCTTGTATAACAAAAAACATTTACAGCCTTGGCTGAAGATCCAGGATTTGAATTAGTTCCGAAAGACAGAATGGTTTAGAATTTACCTGTCAGGTGACATCTCTCCTTAGCAAGCAATAGATCCTGTAAGATTGTTGATAAAGAATTTGTGATACTTGATATTTTATATCACATTAAACTTGTTATTATATTACATGTGTATGTTTATGTTTAATTTGTAAATCAAACCTCTCAACTCCTGTAGATATATATCAATGAACCACCGTTTAGCTAGCCGGTGTTAGTATTTAAAGTTATAGAGATTTTTATCTGTTAAAAATCTTCGGATTTCCTCCTTATGGCCCTGACCCGGCACCAAATGATTTCTATTTGTTTCCGAAATTGAGAAATTTTTAAGCGGAATATAATTTAACAACGAGGAAGACCTCAAAGAAACAACATCATGACTCCGATCTTTCGCAGTTGAGGAATACAACATCGGCATCGAAAAATTTGTTACACAATACAACAAGTACCTTAACAGCTACAGCGATTACATCGAAAAATAGATTAGGGTGCTGTGATGTAAATAAAGCTTTGTAATGGTATCTTTTGTTTTTTCTTAGTTATAGTTACTTTCTGAACGAACCTCGTATATTTTTATAGATTTCAACAAGTAAATGTTACTAATTTTTTTCACAATTAATTAATATTGTAAAAAAATTAATTTTTAATTCGCTGAAGAAGGGTTTTTAGCCAGAAACGTACGAAAACTCT
>JAHWXV010493174.1:0-10156 GCA_024586415.1 Phrixothrix hirtus | reverse complement strand
CTTGTGCAGGGCTGCTGATGATGCGGTCCTCAGGGCGATACAGTGCCTGTAGCAAGGGATAAATAACGAACACAGTTTATTTATTTACTGAATTCCCTTACGCTCCCGGTGTCCCTTCCGGCTCTGGTGCCACGTCGGTGAAGCGACTGACCTGGGTAGGGGTAGGATAGGCACTGTATCCGACGGCGTCGATTCCAGCGGGCGTCGTCTGCTGCGGAGCTAAATGAATTATAGTAGAGCAAACGCCAGTGACTTTACTATGATTCTTTACTAATGTTCAAAACAAATAACAAACTAAAAACTAAATAATGAATACAATGTCTATTGGTGTAAATTGTCTACTAAAACGTACAGTCTAACTGAAAGTCAATCCACGTTGCGTGGAGGGATGAGATTAGGGGATGTGGAGTTAGTCTAAGTTGAACTTACTCAGAAATAGCACTCTCGCGCACTTTTGCGGTTCGACGCACTACTTCGCGAGTAACTTGCGTTGCGAGGGTTGATCTAGGGGAGGTCGGTGTATGAGTCGTGGGGCAGATATGGACGAGCACCTGGGCGGTTTGATTGTTGTGACTGTGACTGGTGACGACTGACTTCTTCGCGTTTTACTGAGGTTTATATTCAGCTTTAATTGTGGAGCGAGATGGAAGGGATGTTTTTGATTTAATAGAGGTGGTAAAGGGGGTGGTAACAAAAGCGGTATTTTGTCGTCGGTATGTGCGTGTACCGACACCTAGTTGGGTAGCCGCGAGTGGGCGGCGCTAAAGCATAAATTATGTTAACAATCCGGATGAAGGTGTCAAAAGTTTTTTATTTACTTGATGCACCGTTAGCCCGAAGTTCATCGTTCATCGTTCAAACAGACCCAAATTGATGTTGAATCTTCTTGATAAACCCACTGCGTGTACAATTTAGTTCGCCGGCGTTTTCAAATAATACTGCCGAATGCCTTCCACTAATATTCATTTTACTTTTCTACGGTTTTTGAGACATCCTCATGCCACGTTCCATTTCACCTTTATTTTTACCTTTTACAGTTGTAACGGTTCGAAGAAAAAACTAATTTATATTTTAGCAACCGGGATCACTAGCCGTAGCGGGAAGGTTCAGTGCGGTATTATAGGTAATCGTTAGTACGCCTAGGGCCTTCTTGGAATACGCAGGAATCATTTATCCTAAAGTGGAAGAACTTAAGTATTAAATAATACGACCAACGAGAGTGGTTTCAACTTTTGGTATGAATCGAACTTTCCACTTAAATTCATTTGCGTTGAATTAATGCAAGTAACCTCGGCGGTAATAATCAGATGGATAAATAATATAACTCAACAAAATAATTTTCGGAAATTTATACATATTTACAAATAATAATTCAAATTAAAATATTCAATGCGGAAAGGAGTTCTTTAAATTGTTACTAGTTTGACAGACGCGTGGCGGTGTCGCTTAAGCTATATACAGAATACGCTCATCGTTCGGCGATCGTTCTACTCTCCTGTCACTTTACGTGAATATAGTTCAGTCTTCCTCGAGGTGCGATGGGACCGCATCGCAAGCGAGCGAGTTCCCTCGCGTAAGGAATCAGGAGGTACGGGTAATGATGTCTTTCTCGACTCGCGAACAATGCCACCCAGTGGATGAAAATATCATATGCAATCGGCGTCAAATAGGCTTTTGCTACATAGCAACGCAAAGATGCTTGACGACGAGGCAATCACAGGTTACGGTAACCTCTGAGATCCCGCTATAGAACCAAATCGAAACTCAGGCGTTCGATGTTTATTTACAATCAAGGCGGAACCGCTACAAAGCAACGCATTCACTCCTGGATATAAAATCACAGGAAGACGATCAGTACAAGGGGTTTTATTCCTTCGGATAACTGAACTTCGTCGCGAAATTCTGCGATGTCGGTTATAATATTAGAATCTAAACAATTCTGCAGAAACGGTTTGCGTGCTTTTGTAATTAACAAAGCGTCGTTCTTTACTTTTACAAAATATAGCTAGACTTTAAAGGTAAAGCTAAATGCAGTATATTCTGGGATAGAGAATCGATCGGTGTAAATTCAAGTAGTGGTCTACAAGAACTCCCCTTCAGCTTGAAAGTGGTACGCTTTTATACATAATTTTCCAGCATCGTTCTTTGTTCTGCGAACGATGTTGATAATAGTGTGTTCAGTATTTCATTAACTGATAACGGACGGCTTCATGTGTTTTGATTATCAATTTCTTTATAACGTAATATTGCGCAATTTCAATTAGTTTTTCTCTTAATTAAAAGTAGTTTTGAGATTGTTTTAATATGTAATATATTTTAAGAAGCAATATTTATTAATTATTAATTAGTTTTGAGCGATTTCTCAATGTTTTAAATCCGGATTATTATTGCGCCATATTTCGTCATACTTATATCCTAATTATTTACAATTTTTGTTTACTCAGGTTAATAAACAATATTTGAACTTAAATCAATTTTAAAAAACAAGGTGCCGAAGGCGCATATATTGACGCCAAATTGGGCGTTACGGTGCTAAAAACAATTTTGCAGGTATGTAAATGTACAAATAATTGATATAGTGTGTAATTACAGTACCTCAAAGACTTCCATGTCATGAATTAAGATCATTTCGTGTAGTGTTCGTTGCTGCCTTCACAGTCCAGTCTGCAGGTATCACAAGGAACAGTAGTGAGTCAGCAGATAGGGTCAGTTCACGGGCAGCAACGTGCTAGTTCCAGATCCTTTTTTATAATTACATTTATTTATTTACCTTTAATTGCCGTTGCACTTATTAATATTAGGATTATAAATATTTTAAAATTTCTTGTATGAACTATTAATCTAACAGTTCAAGATTTTTGACCTGAGACAACAAAACATTACCTATGTAGGTCAAGGAATTTGAACTTTGTGTATAAATAACATGTATGGTTTGGATAGATAAGATAAACATACCTTAGTTTTAGCTGTTAATGAAATTTTTACATCGACTAAATTGATTTAATTCCTTTAAGTTAATTAAAATGTAACTTAGTTAGTTAAGGATTCATTCAGATTGTTAATCGCTATATTATGCATAACTTTTATTTTTGTTAATTCGTACAATTAGACCTGCATAACTGTTCTGTTAATTTATAAGGAATCACAAACAGTCCTGTTAATGATTGTTATTACTGCTCCCAGTAAATTAAATCGCGCATCCGATGGTATATTAATTAATTGTGAAAAATGCTAATTAAACAAGTTAAGCTACTAGAAAGCCGTTTGTCCTTCAAATTACAGATAACAATTGCATATAAAAGCATGCGTTTTAAATTCAAATTTCAGAGAATGTCTACCGCCTTTGCTAGTAGAACATCTCCTCTGATAATTCAAATATTCAAGCCGAGAATTATAAGGTATAATTCACCCCATAACCGAGGGGTGATTTAATCCTTTATAAAGCAAATATTAAAATTGCCGCACTAAACCGAAATACTTTTAATACGTTTCATTATTCAAATTTGATTCAGAACAACCGTAAATCTAAATACAGGCACTTCTATTTCCAAGTTAAGAGAAACGGAACGTTCTGTAAGCGATTTACCGCATTTAGTTAAAAAATCCACAGTTTGTTTACATGCATTTCTAATTTTTGAATACAATTAATGAACAAAAATACAATTTCGTTTGGTGAAGAATTATTCATAACACTCACCGAGGTGTGAAATACATTTCGGATCCAATCCGTACAGCTGTGAAGAGGTCACCCACCGGTTAGATCTTTTCTGCCACGTACTGACAGAAACCCATCGGTGGATGTCGGGCCACGATCTGCTAATTAAACCTAGGTTAATTATAAGTAATTTGACACCAAGCGATAATTACCTAACCCAAATTTCATAACGAAGTTAAAACGCAATATTATTCGATGCCAACAAGTAAACGCCATTTTGTAGATTAGAATGGTGAATCAATCATATCGACGAAAAATGCTAACGAGGAAGGGTATTAATGCGCGATCTACGTTCAGTAATTACAAAAGGAACGGCTATCATCTAACTTAATTTGGTTCATGCCTGTAATAAAATTTAAACATCGTAGAACTTGATTTATTATGTTTAATAAATGACTTTTCTGTTACAAAGCCTTATTTCTGAATATATAATTATACAAAAAATTAATAAGTGATTATATTACAAAGGTAGTATGACCGCTGCACATATAAATAGTTACAAATGCAAAGATAAATAAAAACTAAAGCAAAGCATTGTTTGAAACAAATAAAGCATGCAATTATCTTGAGTTAAAATTAATTGTAAATAGTTTAAATTAAAGTAAAGTACATTTCCAGTGCTACATAGTTAAATACAAGTAAAAGTAACATTTTAGAAGGTGTACGCCTAGCCCTGAAAGAAATGGTAAAGTGTATATTACTTACGAATTACAATTAAATTAAAATCAAATGTGTCGATTGAGCTAATTACAACAAGAGCCTTTACGCAAAAGCATATACAGTACGTACAAAATTAAAGGTAACGACGACTACTAACAAATTGAGTTCATAAGCTCCGGTTTACACTGGGAAGCAGCTTTATAAATAATTTTATTGTGTACATAAGTAATATAAGTTTTAGGTAAATAATTTCCGAGTATCCATCAAAAACAGTCCTGGACCAAACTCCGACTTTAAGAGCAACACCCGAGGCATTCGTATGACTGAGCAGGTATCTCCGTTATAAATTTTAATGCTCTGACGAGCCACGTTACAAGACAATAGTTATATGGTTCTAAGAGAACCAACTTCTTTTGACCTTGGTTGAAAGAAAAATTGGTTTTTTACAGATCAACTTTAGTTTTGTAAATAGAAGCACCCAATTTTAATGAATGTATCTTGTTAGTTGTGCCAAAGTACGCATTTTTCGTGTTTTGACATTGTTTATAAAATGCATTGTTTTCGAGATCACCCGATTTGACGTCTATGGATTTCTTCCTCTGGCTGAAATATATGATGTAAAGAAGTCATCCTGTAACCATGGCGAATTTGAAGCAACGTTCGACCAAGCATATTAAAATTAAGGGTTCTAGAGATATTTTTAGCATTGGAATCGTCGCTAGAATAAATATGTTCATACGGAATGGTCATGCTTTCAATGCGTATTTCATGAATAATAAAATATGACAGTAATCAATTATCCGTGGTAATATATGCGTTTGACAGATTTAATGATATATTGGCCCCTACTAATATTTAATATGTTGAAGATATATCAACTTTCTACCTACTGTCCACAATTAAACATTTTGAAACAATTTTTCGCCTGCAATATAGAATCCAATTTGTATAAAAATTTGTATGCAACCTAGCCATATTTTTGTTTCAATTCTGTATATGAAAAAATATGCAACATAGTGCAAAACTCCGATTTATAACGAAAAATTCCGTGAAATAAATCTTAAATTAACTCCACGCTAGTTATCCCAATGAACTTCGAATTTGCTAAAAAAGTTTAAACTATTTTATTTTCCTAGTAATTAAGTTTGAAAACGTAAATCATTTAAAAATGATTATGAGTGATCGTTGTATTTAGTAGTTGTACTTCACTATAAGTTTAAAAAGGAAAACTAAACAAAATTTGTAGTTTCAAATTCAATATCAAGTAAATTAAGAGCGAAAACTGCAAGTTTTGGCTACAATTAAATGACAAATTTGCCGAGCACTATTTATAGATAAAATTTGAACAGGAAACACATTCATAAAATAGCCATTCCAACGCATACATACACTGAAGTACCAAAGATGCCGATCAAATTGTGACTATAGATCCTGAAATATACGCCCAGCTACCGAAAAGATTCTCAGCGTGGCAACGGTAAGACAATTAAAAGATCTTCTGAATATAATAGAATGTAGAGAATTCTCGTACCATATAATTAGACTATTGTTAAACAACAAAAGATCCCCAGCGTATGTATAAAAGAACGCGGGGAACTCGATTGACTAATCGAAACTAAGTGAGATTGACATAAATTAAATAGGTAAGTAACACCAAGAAGCTACATCCCGTTAATCCGACAGCCGTTACTGCAATTGATCTTTGTGTTCCTAGCGTATTGAAACAGCAATAACTTACAGGTATTTCTTTAATATCCATTTAATTTCACATGATAATAATAACTTAATTTTCCTTTTTATAATAAATTCTATTGTTAACAAACTCTTTGGTCAAGCATTGTCATGAATTTAAATGCCAATTATTACTTGAATAGCTATAAAGTAACTAAAGCGTTTTCCTAATAATTTCAAATATACACGTATAATCTATAGAGAGTATGCTTGGTTTATACCATACGCCATTTCTTAATAAAAACCCTTATTTCTAATTAAATTTTAAATAGACTCATTTTGTCTAATTTTATTGTGTATTTATATTTCAGAGGAATATCATGAATTATGATGGAATTAAATTTTGTTTTGAAGTTATCTCGTTTATATAATAGCATAAGTTAAGAAATCGTACAGGTGTCATTGGTAGTAAAAATTTAAAGATTTTGAAAAAGATTGCTCATCAACTAATAATTGATTGTCCCGGAAGGGGTGATTAAAATCATTATTTATTATTAATTTATTAAAGTCGGACAACTGATTCGCCTGGCTTGAAGCTACCGATAAAAGTTGCATTGATGACACCGAAAAACAATTGCAGAAAGTGCTATAACGAAATCTATACCAGAGGAACTAACGGCTTCAGTAGCAAATCTGTTATGTTATGTTCATCATTTTCTTATATAACCGTAATATTCTATTTGCAAGCACCCTGTATACCGTTTTATTTACATCTCCCATTTATGTATTTTCATATAATAATTTTGTTTTTTAGTTCCAATTTTGTAGAATCTAATCTATTTGATTATAATTTTTTCGAAAATAAGACAGTTATTTTTCTAAGTGATTTAGTTTACTTCATTTTGGATAATTAAGCGCAGAAACGCATAGAAACTTATTTTATATATGTAAGAAATTATTTTTTAACTAACATTAATAATTTAAACTTAAATTTAAATAGATAAAAGGAAGTCGTACGTTGTCTGACACCAGAAGTCTACCCACAGTTCCTTCGGATTAATCTATTTCAACTTTAAAATTATTTAAATATCGACTGAATCGCACCATAGCTTTGATGTAATTTCAGTGTTATCAATTCGCGCTAATGTTTAATTACTCTTAAAAGTTAATTGTTAGTCCAAACTTTATTATGAACTTAACTGAAGGTTTAAATGCTTATTTATTTGAGAGCATTTATAAACCCAACTTTGTATACGATTGTAACAAGGAATTAGTTTAACCTAGATTTAAAGTAATTATATATGCAGTCACCTATGTACGTATTTGTTTTAAAAATTTAATTTGATTTTATTCGTTTTAATTTGCGTATATTTTATACACACATATGTAACGCAATATTTTCCACCTTGATCTAGATTAATTAAAGACTAATTTTATTTATGTAACCCTCCCTGATCTTTAATAATTACAATTAATCGTACGTTACTAATTTAATTTATATGCACTTCAATTTATTATGTTTTAAGTCTTTTTATAATTATAAGCTACTAATGATGTGTTATTTTTCCAATTAATTCTATAAATAAATTTGAAATAATTTGTTGCAACTATAGTCGCACACCAACCAGCAGAACCTAATACAGAGAGAGCCACAATATTCGCGTACCACTTGACGTACTTTTAGTCCACTGTAAGTTTAGCTATGTACACCGGTGGACAAAAGTAATGTCGCAAAGTGAAAGCTAGCGCAGGCCGCCGTTACTGCTCTCTATAACACATTATTCATATAGCGACATACGTTTGGTTCACAAAATACCTAAGTTTGTCTACGGATTTGAGTTTTTCGAATCGTTACAGTATTTTAAATAATTTTAAATTTATTCAAGCTGCGTACCCTACATTGTGTTTAACGAGGAAGGATTTCTTTAAATAAAATAAAATATGAAGTGCGTAAGTATGCTTTCATTTAGACTTTTAGAAGTTGATAGCGCTCATTTCAATTGGAAAATTTAATTAAATTTGTAATAGTTATGCATGTATATTTATTAGATATTGCTTGTTGCACTATGACGATGCACATTTTGTTGATTTAATTATAATTGCAAAGTTTTAGTTATAAAATTTATGTTGGTAACCTGTATAAGCAATAATTGTTCAGAAACCACGTCAGCAGTAGCGTTGATTAAATCCGAGTACAGAACAAGATAGCATTATAATTAGAGTCAAAAAAAACAGTTGTTAACTAAAATGTATTACTAAAACCCAATGTTTGGAACGCAAAATGCAATTCTTCTTCAGAGTGAACTAAAAAATAACGTGCAAAATATAAAGGCATACGGTAAAACTTAAGCAACTTACATGTTTTTTTAAAAAAGGGTAGATAAACAGACGAAAGCGCATACATAATAAACAAAAGTAGTAACAACAATGGCTTCAAAATTGATAAACGTTCGATAAAATAATCAAAAAATACAGTACTAACTAAAATATTAACTAAAACTTTGCAATACGCAAATATCAAAAGTAAATAAAGCAGGTCATAATTACAAAAGGAGGGGCCCAAATGGCAAGAAATGAAAAAGTGTTCATTTGGCTATCGTTAAAATTGTTTTGAATTATTTACACTCCTAATATTGAAAATATTCTTATCAAACTATAGATAATAATTGCAACTGCATAATACCCCTGCGCATTCTTTATTTTTCTGGGCGGTTTATAGTCCTTAAAGAAATCTGCATAGTTGAATGTGCAAGCAATGAAAAGCGTCAATGTTTAATGCGAATTTGTTTTAAATTTTATAATTTTTCACAAATTATCTTCCTCTAAAAATTCTAAAGTCGTTCTTTGAAAATTGTCTTATTTCTCTCCTAAATAATTTAAATTTCGGCATTTGTACAACTAAATACTATAATTATGATTATAATAATTTTATTGTATAAGCTACTTTTGTCAAGTAGTTTTTAAGCTTTACCGTCTAATTATTATGCGGTGAGGTGGTCTTACGTCATTAGCTAATTGCTTGCAATATTTGCGTTTAGACTGTGTTATTTATACTATGCGTGATCAGTTGTGAATCAAAATTAATTGAAATGTTCTTTTAAAAAAAATTATATGAATGTAATGTTTTATTTATAAAATAACAATTAGATACAGAAAATTTTAGGAAGGTTATTTACAACTTTTGTCTTCCTCAGACATAAAACTGATTAAGGAGAAACCAACATTTTTATTCGGTATAAATCAAAATCAAGTAATAAATTAAATTTTTCTGTAACTAATTTTTTTACAATGACATATTATTTACAGCATTAAATTTTAGAGGTATAAATTCGGCATACAATAAATAACTCATCTGAAAACATATAATATTTTAAAATGTAAAACCAACAGATAAATTTGTGGATTCTAGCTTTGTATATACACTATGGGTAGCTCGTTTATATTATAAGAGAGAAGACCGGTTAAATTGAGGTAAAATTGACACAACACATTGGTAGCTTATTAATAATATGATTTATTTTTAGTTTTTCTGTTTTACTGGCAAAATAATGAAGATACCTTCAAGTTGTCATATTATTAATAAACTATAAATTTAGTAGGTTCGTCTGCATTTAAGAAGGTATGTTACCAAATACCACATGTTTGTTTCCTATCTTAATTAGTCTACTTTTGAATATTTTGTTTAGAAACCTTGACTATCAATGCATTCTTGTAATCGTGTGGGCATTAAATCAATAAGGAATTGACAAATGTCTGTGCCTCGTAAACGTTCCCAAAGGTTGATAATATTTTGGTGGAGGTCTACTAAATTTCTTACTTGAATGTTTGCACATTGTTCCATTCATCAAAAACGTTTAAAAACTAAGTTCTTGTCTGGAGCATTCCACAGCCAAAATGTCTTTTTTTTGGTGTCTTCCTTGGTTTCGTACCTTTACGGGCTTTGCCCAATTGGAACTTGCTTCGGTGCACCACCGGGTAAGTGTTCGCGGTGGAGACTGCCTGAACGGCCGCTGTTACTGGGATAGCTTGCTCCCCAGCTCTCTTATTGTGTTTTTTTGGTGGGACCTTAGTCGGTCTATCATCTGGGCCCTTCTGGCTCTTGCCCTGATT
>JAHWXV010493139.1:0-19799 GCA_024586415.1 Phrixothrix hirtus | reverse complement strand
TCATGTAAGCACAAGATCCTGAGTTCGAGCCTCAGACGATGCAAAAAATTTTTAATATGTATAAAAAATACTTATATATATATATATATATATATATATATACGAGATGAGTAATCGTAAAATACTTCACTCTACTCCAGCTTCGATAGCTACCATATCTGCAGTTTACAAAGGGTTTCTGTCGCTAGTTTAAATATGAACTTATGAACATCCAGATATACATGGAGCTTTTCATAATATATCCTTGCAGTAGACTCAATGAGCCAGTGGTGCCCGCATTTACCAATTTTGAGTATCTTGTCCGTCCTCAACCGCGCATGTTTGTTGAGGGTCCACGACTTCGCTTCGCTGTAGCTTGTCAGATTCTGTTGACGTTCCGCGCCTAATAAACAAAATCTTTTGCATTTAAATTTTTCGCCATATTGTTTTCTGAAACAGTGTTGTTAGCAAGGACAACAAAACACAATAAATAGGGTGTTTCCTGTCGGATAAAACACAAGAGACGCGTTTTCTACGTCCGTAACGATTAGGAATTTGATAACTAAATACAAAAGTGACAATTAAATATAATTTTTCACGTATGGTAGATTTTGATGATATTTTTAATCGGTACGAATTCGTCGCGTAGTTTTTGTAAGAATTGGTCGTGTATGTTGATTCTTTGTTTGAAGTTTTCAGGTGTGTGAGTATAGGGCTTAGCATAATGTGGTATGTTGGACTACCAAGCCTGAGAGATGGAATAGCATATCTCTGGGGATTGACCTGCTTTTTTTCCCACCCCGGTTGCTGCCTTTTGGATGTGTTACGTTCTTCTGAGGACGCAGGAATCCATGAATAAATCAAGATTGACGACTCTGGTTCAGGGCAATCAAGAACCCCGGTTAATTTACGAATAAAATTCAGGTACCCTTTTATAATATTGCTCCTTTGCTTCTTTATTGTTGGCCTGTGAAAGGAATAAGCGAAATATCCACGTCTATCTTCAATAATTCAATTTAAGCCAAAGTCCCGCTGCTAACCAATTGTAGAGGGCAGTTTAAACCTTCTCGTGTGAGGGGAGACCCTTTTACTACATACCTTCTGTCCCGATTGTGGACTGTACATAGTGTATTTAACCCTAATTTTAGTGTGTAGTACACTGAGTAGTTCTTCCCATACCTCTAGAATCAGGCCAAATTCAAGAGACGGAAAAGTTTCCTGTGACCCTTTGTAACCTGTTATATGTGTGTATGCTAAATAAGCAATTTCTTTAACAATAGATATGTCGTATTATTCAACTAGACTTTTATTTTAAACGTATAATAAGGTAATTGCTAATACTTATATTTCAGGGGATATGTACTAATTAAAGTTCCTCCTTTTGATTACGAGCTTAATTGATAATATTATTTAGTGCCCTAATAACAGGCAACCTCGTGACAAATCAGCTAGAAGCCACGGAACTGTTTGTATCAGTTCCGAATAATAGTTCCATATTTTGAGCGGCTTATCTGGAGCAGTGGCACCCTCCCTATATCTTGACTCATTGTACGCGTTTCCAGCGACTTCCTTTAGAGCACGGACAGTGCTGCTGCACTTTACCTGGAACCCCCCCCCCCCACCCCTGCTCCGAAGAGCTAGCGGCCATCAGTACCGTTGTTGGGCGTAACGCCTAACACGCCCGTGACAAGCTTTACTGGCTGTGGTTGAATGCTCGAAGAGTATATCCATGCTTTATTTTCAATTTAGCCCATGCTAACCTTCAAAGAGATTAATTGAAGTTCTCTCCAGTAGGGTTTTCGGATTTGTTGAAGTTCGCTCCAGTTCGACTTGGGACTAAAAAATAAAGAATATTAGGTGATACTTCCGTACGACTTAAGACTCAAAAGGTCATTTGTTGCAGTCCGCTCCAATACAGTCGCTACAAATACGACAAACAGCTTAAGATTTCAGTCGCCCTCACACACACTTAGGTAACGTTTAGAAACACTGACATATGTTAAAGAATAGTCGATGCTAACGGTATCCCGTATTCTTTAAACAAAGAAAATACCACAAACAGAACTTCGAACCAATTTACCGAAAACTTGCGTAGCATGCCGTTACAATTAAAACCATAAAACTGGATTCCCTTTATCCACCTAAAAATAAAACGCGTAACCAAAAGTCGAAAATCCCTAACGTTGACTATATTTTGTTCGAACCACGTATTGTAAATAAACCTCTACATAATTAGACTAAGTTAGAATGTAGAACCTGATATTTGTTGTACCTATTTGCCATAACCTTTTTTATTGATTAAATAAGCACAAAATATTCTAATCTCTGAAATTGGTAGTAAATAAGCTTAACAGTTATAAGTGAAATAACGTAACAACGTATAAATAGGCTTAGCAGGCAAATGCTTACCTCGTGTCGGAGCCATCAATCTAGAAATTTCCGCCGACTATTACTACATTCAAAAGTACAATTTCCTTCTCTTCTTTAGCTCAACATTTAACCCATCTTCATTAAGCAAACTACTCAAACACAGTCAAGGTGGTGTTACAATTGACTTAAGCTTGTTATTTTGGAGCGTCATAACAAAATAACCTCGCTAAATTCAGTAAATCAACTTAACTGCGACGCGAACCAAAGCACAGTAAAATAAGTGCAGAGATAATAATGAAATATTATATAATAGATAACCAAGGTAGCAGATACTCCATATCATAATAAGTCTGTATACTCAAAATTCTTTCAAAGTATAGGAAAATTTACTCTCAAATTAGATCGATATTTTAAGGTCAGTCAGTAATAAACAATTTATAAACAAAAATATACGAAGAACTGTGTAAAATACTGCTTCCATTTTAAGATTAGTATGAGATATCAAAAAACATCCACAATTGGACTTTATAAGGTATATTTTAGTTACTCTCAATTTATACTTTTTTGAATGTTTTTATATCTTTTCTTATACATAATTTTATATGGACATTAAAACATTTTGTATGATATACTATTAATAAAACAGATTGTTTAGGACCTTAAATTAATAAATTGTAAAAATATACAGATTGTCTTCCCCAAAAATCAATGTAAGATTATTAGATGTAAATGAATATATAAGTAATGTAATTTATTGGAAAATAATCAATGTAAATATAAACTCCAAACGTTTTCGTCTAAAAAATTGTAGAAAACAATAAAGACATTTTCAAGGAGTTGTTTTGTATAAAAGGTTCATTTAACGTAGAGTTGGTCTGGGAGATTTTTTACAATATTGCTTGACTGGAACACAAAAACACATTATAAAACTCGTATCTTGTTTCAACAAAATAGGGGTGCTTCTTAATGGTTTTAGAATTGATTTTGGTTTTAACAATATGTAAATAATTAAATATTAGATTTTATCTTGCATGCTTATTTTTGTGGTAGTATTGCATGTTAATTTTGTTGAGTTGAACTTTTTATATATGTGAATAGTATACAGCAGCAACATATTTTATTTTATTTTATTAATTAGCATGAAGACAGGAAACACTCCTATAATAATGGAAGTTGAACACACAATTGTCTAATAATCAATCTTACATTGATTTGTGGGGAAGACTTAATCTGTATATTTTTATAATTGATTAATTATACCCTAAATAATATTATTATGGATCCTTTTACTTAGACCTTAAATTAATTAAATTAAATTTCTTGTAAAATGTTAATATTTTATTTGAAATTTGTATTAAAATGGACCTACCACGAATAAATCACAGTTCTATAATAATGAATTATTAATCCATTCATATTCAAAGAGACTTCATAAACTTACACGAACAATTATGAACATCAAAAGAATTTGGCAAACCAGCAAGTTATGACAGTTGTCATACGAGAACACATTATTTTTATTTTGGTTTATTTTAGATACAGAAAATAAATAAAATAAATAAACACGTCAGCATAAAATAGGACAAGGAAAAGATTTATAATAATTTATTTTTACCTGCAGGGGATGAATTACATTCCATAAAACTATGTCTTGCTTCATTGTCAAACGTTCATCATATAGACATACTATTTATTTAAATAGCTAAGGGAAATTAATTTCTTATAAATTATTGAATTTCAAGTACAGTTATTAACAATTATCTCAAATTTCCAATACTCTATACAAGCGTTACAAATAGTGTAAGTTACAAAATTTACTCTTATGTGAAAATAAACAGCATACTAACTTCTATTCCCTAACACTAAATAATCCTTAAAACTAATTTAATTATAAGAAACATAAGCAATAAACGAGTTTTGTTAGAAAATGAGTACCCCTTGTGTATAAAAAAGATTTTACATCTACGCCTTATTATTTCTCCACATGATAAATCAATTTACAAACGCATAGTTATGGTCTTTAGCTATTAGCAGTAGCTAAGCATTGCACTCGCAAAAGGTCTTTAATTTTATGACTAGACGAGGATAAAAGCAAGATTCGACTGCAAGCTGGATGCTCTAAAACTCCCCATGTCAAACTTTAAACTTTAAAAAAGCGATTTTGTTTTCGCAACCAGAATTTGGGAACAAATCCATTCAAGGATTCTAAAGGATCATCATAAGTTTTTTAGAGCTACGTAACATGTATTAACGTTTTCCATATCTTTTTGCGACAGAAACTTAACGAGAAGTGGACTTCGTTTGTCTCAGAAAACAATTGCCGTAGGTTTTCTCACTGAAACTATTGGTTTGAATTTCTTAGATCTACTTAGTAAACGAGGATAATGCATTCTAGATTGCATAGGAGACCCAAGCTTCTTCCTCTGTCACGATGTTTGAGAAAAATTCATCGCCTTCGTTCCATAATTTTCCAGAAAAGGCAACACGGGAACTTTACGATCATTTTCGTATTCCTCGGTAAGTATTGGAATAACAATTTTTCTAATTTCTAAGATGACTGGTGATAATTTCATACAGTTGTGCGAAAACAGCTTAGACAGCTATCATCGAGTTCAAGTGCGCGACGCCGATCTTCCTTGGTAAATTCTTCGATGCAATGCAGTAAATTATTTGTAATGGCAGATTTTTTTGTTTAATTCCTTTATATTTTCCAATCTTACAATGTCATGTAAATTACGGTTACTTACCGGTACGGCTCCGACTTCGGAAATGTCCCCCCATGTCTGCCGATTGGCTCTGGTGGATGTACATTCTTTCTTGTATTGTTACCTCATTTTAAGGAGCGTTCCAGGAACTCGCCGATCAGGATGAGTTTGGTCCTATTGTACTTTGCTATTTGCAAGTTTTCTAATTTCTCTTGAAGTTCCTCGCACAGGATTTTCTCTATCATTGCTTCTGTCCTCCTGTATAAAGGCTACTTTATTAACCCGCTATCTATTTCCATGACACCGATTCTGGTGCGTAGGATTGATTTGCCCTTGAAGTTTCTCTGCTAATAGATTTTTTGGCGTTGGCGACTTTCTTCTTATTCTCTGGACATTCTTATGAAATCGCCGGTTGATCTCCAATGCAGTTCGTACACTTCACTGGTTGCGACTTTAATTTCTTGCATGTGAAAGTGGGGTGACCCCTATACAACTTTAGGCTCTTATAGGGTATATTGTATCTGTACTGCACGTGCACGTTGGTTTAGCAGGAATAACACTGCGTTGTATTAGTAGATATACATTTTAATTCGGTCGTTACTCTAAAGGTGCAAACAGAATGTACTACGGTGACGGCGTGAAACGACCTTTGTCGCCGACAATATTTCTAAGTGCACGAAAATTTACGGCGTCGCGGCCGGTGCGATCTGTACCACGTAATTACAAGATAACCACATAATAGACAAAATAATAAAACCGAAATGGATGTAGACGAATTCAGCTTAATGTTTTATTTCTTATCTATTAGTTATTTTTATTATCGTTGCTGTATTAACTACAATAGCAGAAAACGACGACGGTGGTGAATTCGAGACATTTTCCTTTTTAACAGATCGGATTTTGTCGTTTTCGCTAGTCAAGCCATTTGCTGTTTCCGATGATATTTTAGAGACTCGGACATGCCTTTTGAGCATTACGCGCAGTCTTTACTGTAACGGTGTTCTAAAAAGTCAAGTAACTATGTGAAGTAATTGACACGGCGTGACCCAAGAACGGAGAATAGAAAAGATCGCTTCGGCAACTGAGTGAAGGGAGGATAAATAAATTCGCGCGGCCTTTGTGCGCGCGTGTGTGTGTGTGTGTGTGTGTGTGTGTGTGTGTGTGTGTTTGGGCCCGCAATTACCACAAAGCAGGAATTGACGAACCCCTGGTATACTTGAAGGTAGTTTTTTGACGCTCCTGACGTAATATGGGAATTTAAGGAGCGATTCTCCCGCAGCATATACAACCCCCGCTGTGTGCTGTGATAGCAGGTATTCGTAGATGTCTGAAATAAGAAAACCGTCTATTACGTCATGCCAGGTATGTGTTGATGTCTATAACCTATATAGACAGCCCCCTCTCAGTGCTATATGTCACTTCTCCGTGGGAAATAGTTTAGTTCCGCGAAACGAAGGAGAATTTGTAATACTTAGAAACACATTACTAACACATTATTAATCCTCCTGGGTAATGTTAAGAGATATTTATGTATTGTAGTTAAACCTGTCAAATTTAGTCAAAAAATGTTGGTGTTATCAACACCATGTATGCCCGTGATGAACCTTTTTGGGGCAGGTGAACTTTGACTCAGTTTAATTGGCGATACTTGTGTACCTTAAATTAGTTCATGTACTATTTTGTTTTACTAGACGGGAAAATTGTCTGGAATAACCCCGTAATGGTTGTGATATTTTATCCTAATTTGAGTCGATTATATGACTAACTGACAGTCATTTAATTGTTTTATTTTACTAGCTTTAATTTTAAGACCATTGCCTGTAAAGCTTGTAGACTTAGGAGTAGGTCAGTAGAACTTGCATCACATTATCTTAACTGTAGAACAGCTCCGTTCTTGCAGGAGGAGTAGCTATTAGTAGACAGGCAAAGAAACTCGAGAGACTAGCTCTGTCTCGCTGGTCGATACTCCTTGGAGAATACGCCTTACCGTGGACTGAGGCAATGGCGCCCCCAACCTAATTGTGTGTCTCTGATTATTTTAGTATAAGACGCAACGGTTAACAGCGATTCCTGTAGATAGTTTTGAGCCCCCGTATCATCGCAATAGTTTAGCCGGCATTCGCTGTTAACACCGGTTCCGTTGACCGACGACGTGGTCCGGCTTAGTGCCGAAAAGAAACGTGACAATGGATTATGTTAGTATGCGAAACAATTACAAAATTCCGTTATTTGGACTTCACAAATTTGAAATTTAAACGATTACCGGAATTTTTTGGAAGCTTCTCCATAGGCTGAGGATGCGTTCCCTTCTACTTTAAGATAAGTGCTACTTATTCTATTGCATTCATTAATATCAAGATGCAAAGTTGTTTATTTTATTTGCATTCGGCAGTAAAGGCCGGCATTGAGGATCGGATTCCCAAAGTTCAATTTTATTAGAAATTGAAGACGAGATTCAACCTTATGCATAAACTAATTGTCACTTGAAGAACTTTTTCCTTTCAGGAATTGCCACTATAAAGTTTAAGACAGCCTTGTAATTCCTTTACGATAATTTCAACAGTAATAAGTGATGAGTTTATAGATTTAAAACATATGTATGTATGCTAGAATCAAACAAGAAGTATAGTTTTATATACGAATCCTAAAACTATAATTTATAATTGTTAGAACTTTTTGTAATAATTAGTAGACGAACAATTTATTTTAATGTTAAATTTCTTGGTTTTCATAGCATCTGCGAACCTTTCTTCTGTTTCTTCATTTCAGCGTTACGATCGAGACGGATCTTTTACATCTATGACTACTATTAGTCCGGGTTAAATATTTTTACTTTCTCTTCCCCTATATATTGTATAGGTAAAAGAGAAAGTATTGTTTTCGACCAAAATTTTCGATGTCAAAATTTTAGTGGAAATGCACGGTTTCGGGTCCCTTGAGTACGAAAATCATGTTTCGGAAAATAGTCTGTGTGTGCGTGTGTGGGTGCGTGCGTGCGTGCGTGTGTGTGTGTGTGTGTGTGTGTGTGTGTGTATGTGTGTGTGTGTGTGTGTACGTGTGCGTGTGCGTGTGCGTGTGCGTGTGCGTGTGCGTGTGCGTGTGCGCGCGCGTATGTGTGTGTGTATGTGTGGTTGTGTTGTGTGAGTGCCTGTGAACACGATAACTCGAAAACCAAATGTCCTAGATAAACAAAACTTTATATTTGAGTTCCTATCCACCGTCGCACGCGGTCGCAACAATTTCACTAAAATCTGAACACCGGAATTTCCACATTACTCTTATGGTTTCTTGGTTTTTTTGAAATTTTTTTGAAATCGGCTACAACGATATTTTTAAATTTGCTATATTTCGTATAAATGTAATGCTCCTTCGTATAATCTATGCCGTTTTTCATCAAATTCTCCGTAAGTCGAGTAACCGAAAGTACTTTCGCCGTTATGTCTGAATAAAATAACCATGAAACTAAAAACCCTTGTGATGGATTATAAAGCTGATGCTAATAATTAAACAGACGTTATATACAATATAAAAACACATTGAAACTTAGCAACTAATAATGTAATAAGTTGCTTGTTGACTTAGCAAATACAAATTAGAATAAGTTAGAATAAGAACAGACAGAACGAAAAGAGATGTAGGTGTAACCAGTCGACATCGATTGTACTTTAGGAAATTAAATATGTAATGGGTAATAAATAATTACAAATCAAAAGATCATCAAAACATGTTTATTACATGGCGACCCTGCCAAAAAGAATAAGTTTGGACACATAAAAAATTAGCCATCGCTGCCTAAACAGGAAGAGATAATTGTACAAGCCGCAGGAATCTGTAGCAACCAAGCAGAACAATTTTAAGAAACAATGGGGCATGTACCGACATATTATTACTAACTGTAATTATTTTAATCAGTGCCGTCGTTATATATCTTATTTTTCGAAAATTTCGAGATAGTTATGAAGGTCTATGCAACGGGAAATAAAAGTGAACGAGCTAAGAAGATCAGCTTTCAACAGCAACATCGTATAGAACACCAGTTCCAGCATCCGCCAACAACTGCAGGAAGAAGCAGATGGAAGATCAGCTCGCGTAACTCAACTACACGTTGCGTGCATTTCAGGATAATTTGAAAAAAGTTCCAATCGCAAGAAGAAAGGACCGAGCGTATTTAGATCGTAAGTGTTTAGAGCTAAGAAATTTTAAAGAGCATTTTAGTGTATTATCTAAAAATGCACAGCTAAGTACGGAAATTAGAGCCACAAAGAGCGTTTTGATTTCCGTAATTAGCGACCTTTTTGATAGAATTAAGGATAAATTAGTCGAGTCAACAGATGTTTTAGGCGAACATCTAAGTGAAATTAACGAAATAGTCAAAAAAAGTTTGCCAAGGTTGCCACAATGTCGGCAAATTTTGATTTTAAAGTCGCGTCAGGTTTACTGCCAAAAATGTCCGAGGACCCCGAATCAGTATTTCAGCTCACACGAATTGTACGAAATTTCTTTAAACGAAGCCGCGAAACAAATTTTAATAAATTACATTTTAAAAGTTTGCATTTCTAGGAGAGACCGTATTAGATTGGAACCGCAATATGTTGACGTGACCGATCTTATAAATAACCTATATAAATATTTCATTCCTAAGCAATCGTCTACTGTACTTACAAACAAATTACAAAATTCTAAACAGGGTAATTTAACTGTTGAATAATTCGGAAAAAGTATCAAAAAGTTAATGTCTGATTTAACCATTGCACAGTCCGGGAATAACGCGTCCGCTAGCAAAATTTTTCAATCAGAAAACGATAAAATTGCAGTAGACGTTTTTGCATGAGGACTCAAAAATGCCGAAACGTGAACCGTAGTCCAAGCGAGGAATTTCAAATCCTTAAGCGAGGCCACTGTCGCCGCACGAGACTTCATTCCACAACCGGTCGAAAGTCAAATGTACGGCCTGCGGAACCTTACTCAGCGTAATAGAGGCCAACACCATTTCCGCCAGTATAGTAACACAAGAGGTTGCTGTAGGGCAAACACGCATTCAAATTATTTTGGAACACCAAACAGAGGGAATTCAAATAATTATAGCGCCAATAATACATATCGCAGTAACGCACATGGACAGCAAAAAGCATTTAGGAGTAATAGAAACCAAAATTTTAGGCGACACAGAACTACGAATTTTAACCGGCGAAATTACAATAGTCGTATTTATACAGCAACAAGCGGAAGTAGTCAAGCCAATTTACAAAGGAAAACAGACGTCATGGAGGACACAGATCCTTCTCAGTTTTTTTGGGACACGCCGTTACAATTTTTTCGAGGCCCAAGGGAATAAACCACAAATCCTTAGATTAAAAAATAATTATATTAAATTAAATTACGTTAGGATGTTATACGGAAACAGCGAAATTCGTTTAATATTAGATACACGATCTGAGGTTTCAGCAACTTTTTCTAGTTCAATTAACCCAAACTTACAACCTATAAGTTGCGAAGAAATATCGGAAATAGCTAGCTCTCTAACGAACCAGGAGTCAGCGATCATCGACCTAACAATAGGAAAAGTAAGCTTTTCACACAATTTTATCATTTTGCCGCAATTTGAAAACCAAGCCGAAGCAATTATTGGGACGGATTTTTTTGAAACGCACTTTGCAACAATAAATTACGAATTAGGTGAATTTTCATTTTACATAGGAAATCGTAGGATTAATTTGGCGCTGGAATCTAATTACGATAATTTTGTTACAATCCCACCGAGATGTCAAATTATCAAGCATGTAATGTTAGGCAAAAGCGGGTATCGAATAATGTTTTCACAACAAGTTGCGGAAGGGGTGCATATTGGCAGCAAAAATTCAACGTATCCACTTTTAATTTTAAATATGACCGAAAAATCAGTAAAATTAAAAAACATCCAACCGAAAACCGCACCAGCAAGCAGTTTCGACATTATGCAATTTCCAAAAATTGAAGTTTCGTCCACCGATAGAGTAGACGAAGTTTTACAGTCATTACATTTAATCGTGAAGAACAAGAGACAATTTGCCGTATTTGTGCAAAGTACAATGACATTTTCCACCTGCCACATGATAAGTTGACCGTAACGAATATATACAAACATGACGTAAAGCTTAAAAGAGGTGCTATACGAACACATACAAAACCGTAGATTACCTCAGACGCAGAAACTAGAGATTAATAATCAGATTACTAAAATGTTACAGGATAAAATTATAGAACCAGAAAAATCAGCATGGAATTCGCCAATCCTTTTAGTACCAAGGAAGCCAGAAATCGACGGGAGAAAACGCTACCGCGTAGTTTTAGATTTCCGAAAATTAAACACGCAAGTTTTAGACGATAGATTTCCTATAGCAAATATACAAGAAGTTCTAGATTCCTTATGAGGTGTCATATACTTTATACATCTTGACTTAGCACAAAGTTACTATCAAGTCAAGTTAGCGGAAAACTGCCGCCCTTGTACTGCATTTACAACTAACCAAGGCAAATATCAACTTGAAAGGTTACCAATGGGATTAAAGAAAAGTTGGTCAGCATTTTCGCATGCGATGACTATTGCGTTATCAGGTTTAAATTACGAAAATTATTTAATTTATTTAGACGATCTCATTGTGTTTGGAAACAATTGAGTAAGCCATAACCGAAATTTGATTAAAGTTTTCGAAAGGTTAAGAAAAGTAAACCTAAAATTAAATCCAAATAAATGCTATTTTCGAAAAAAAGAGGTTTTATATTTAGGCCACGTAATCTCAGACAAAGGGGTAGCGCCCGATTCACAACAGATCGAAGTAGTAAAAAACTATCCAGTTCCAAAAGATGCACAGTCTGCAAAGCGTTTTGTTGCGTTTGCGAATTACTACCGTTCGTTTATAAAAAAACTTTTCAGAGATTGCAAATCCATTACATAAATTGTCCAGAAAAAATACACCATTTAATTGGACGCCCAAGTGTTAATCGGCGTTCGACACTTTAAGAAACAAATTAATCACGCAATCTGTTTTACAATACCCAGATTTTTCAAATAGAAATAAATTCGTAGTTCAAGTAGATGCTTCTAAATTTGGTATAGGTGTAGTTTTGTGTAATTCAGACCACAGGCCAGTATCATATGCAAGTAGAGCACTTAATAAAGCAGAAATAAATTACTGTACCATAGAAAAATAATTGTTATCAATTGTTTTCGCAGTGAAACATTTTAGACACTATTTATTCGGTAGGGCATTTGACATCCAAGCAGACCAACCCATCCAGTAAATTAACAAAGTTTAGACTTATTTTAGAGGAATACGATTTTAATATAACACACATTCCGGGACGAGATAACGTAACCGCCGATGCCTTATTGCGGATTACAACGTCATCAAAATTAAAAGACATGAACAAACAGATTGAAGCAAGCATGAACGTTATGACGCGTGCCAAGGCTCGACAAATTACGAAGAACAGCGAAAGTAATGACCTATACTGAAGAAGCTAACGGAATTAGGATTGATCACCCAAATTTCGTTCAGTTACTTAATAAACCTAAAAATGTCACAGAATTAAAAGCTTCGAACACTAAGGAATTCCGCAAAATATTAAAGAGCGTTTCAGAGCTACCACAAATCTCGGGATACAGTAATAAGATATTTCACAACGCTGCGTTAAAAATTATCTACTTTCAGATAGAAGAAAGAAATATTTTTTCAGCTGGTGAACTTCGGTCACAGTTGTAAATGTTATTAAGGATGTGTACACAAAATAAAATTGAATTACTAATCTGTACAGAATATATAAACGATTTGCCACATATATAAATTAAAGAATTATTATTATGCGCATCTGAATTAAAGAAGTCAAATGTTAAATTAGCAATTATAAAAAATGCACAAAGCATCGCAGACCCCGCGGTGCAAAAACTTATTTTAACATAACATACAGTTTGGGGCCCACGCGGGTACCTCGCGAATGTTTAATGCAATAAAGAAATACTATTTTTGGTCAGGCTTACATAAGGACGTCACAAAATTCGTTCCAAAATGTGGCGCATGCAAACGTCATAAATACTCGAGGCCGCTAACACAGCCGCTTCGGATTACAACAACTGCTACAAGAGAATTTCAAAAAGTATTCCTTGACCTAGTGGGACCTTTACCAACAGGCGTAAGCGAAAACAAGTACATTTTAACTTTGCAATGCGAACTAACAAAATACGTTGAAGCATTTCCTTTACAAAATAAAGAGTCGGCTACAGTAGCAAAAGTCTTCGTAGAAAACTTTATTCTAAGATACGGTGTGCCAGCCGAAATTGACACCGACCGAGGTACCGAATTTTTATCCTCACTTTTTAAAGAAACGTACAATTTATTACACATAAAGCAATTAAATTCAACCGCGTATCACCACGAAACACTGGGATCCATAGAAAACACCCGTAAAAGTTTAGGCGCATGTTTGCGTATCCAAGCTAACCAATACAATGACGACTGGAGCGCTTGCGTAAATTTTTGAAAATTTTCATACAATACGATTCCATATAGTGAGACGTCCTATAGCCCTTTCGAATTAGTTTTGAACAACATAGAAAGGTTACCATCAAATATTTTAGTTTCAATAGAACCATTTTATAATTTTGGCGATTATCCAAAAGAGCTCAGATACAGACTACATCAGGCACAAGCTAACGCTAGACAAAATTTACTTGATTCGAAACTTAAGAGAAAAACTTATTACATGACAGTCAAAAAAATGCAGTAGAAACTAGTTATAAGGTAAGATATTTAGTTTTAGTGCGGAACGCTACGGGCAACAAATTGAAAGAACTGTTCTTAGGATCATACAGTGTAGTGCGCGACGAATCTCCAAAAACAGAGTGAAGCCTTATCATAAGTTTATATATAAATAAGAACTAATGTGGCAAGTAGGATTTTTTTTAGCATTAAAACATAGCATTTTTATATTTTTAGGTATAAGGTTGTAAGGTTTGCAAAAGGGAAACACTTTTGTAAGAGAAAATAATAGAGAAAGTTTGTAGCAAGTAAAAGTACGAAGGAGAAAAATATTTTTTTCATTCTGTTTAACGAAAAAAATACTTTTCCCGAAGGGGTAAGGTGTGATGGTATATAAAGTTGATGCTAAGAATTAAACAGACTGTATATACACATGCTGTATATACAATATAAAAACACAATGAAACTTAGCAACTAATAATGCAATAAGTTGCTTGTTGACATAACAAATATGAAAGTCATCGACACCTGACCTAAATTAGAATAAGATAGAATAAGAACAGACAGAATGAAAAGAGATGTAGATGTAACCAGTCGACATCGATTGTACTTTAGGAAATTAAATATGTAATGAGCAATAAATAATTACAAATCAAAAGACCAAAAAAACATGTTTATTACACCCTAATTAAATGAAAATTTATATTTAAAGTCCCAATCATCTTAGTATGCTAAATCAAGAATTTGGTTAAAATCAGGTAACCGGGAGTACCACCTTATTTCTATCAATTTTAGATATTTTCCAAATTTTTCGTTTTTCGAGATTTTCTCGAAATCGGCTGTAATGAATTTATTGCATTTTTTAAGCTATTAAACCCTTGCATATAATCTAGGCAGTTACTTAGAAAATTCTCTATAAATCTAGTAACCGGAAGTACTTGGAGTATTAGTTGTGAACAAAGTATCTCAAAAAGCAATCATTATATGAAAATCAAAAACTATTTTTATGTTTTATATCTTCTGTACATGAGACATCAAGAATTTAGTTAAAATCGAATGACTGGAAGTGGCCACTTCATTCTTGCGATTTTTAAGTTTTTTACGATTTCCTCGAAAAAGTTTTTAACAATTTTTTTGAAACTTGCTATGGTTCTTATGTCCCTTACGTCCTTTTATGTGAACTTAGAGGTTTTTCTGAAAAATTGCGTTGAAGCGAGTTATCAGAGAAAATCTCTGGAGTTAAGCAGGGTTTTACGTGTCCGGTAACGTGGATGGGTGACCGTTATAATTATTGTTCCCAAAATAAACGTAAATAATATTTTAATTATTTGTGAACATTTGCATTTTCGTATACGTAAGGGAAGGTCATATGTTGTCTCACACCAGATTTTTTTTATTTATTCTCTTTAATAGCCAGGACTATCTAACTTAATTTTTTTACATGAGAAGTTAAGATGTAACAAAATAACTTAAAAATAGCCTCTCGTTAATTAATTTGCAATTCCTACTGCTATGTAAAAAGTGTATATTAATTAAGTTCTTTTTTTATATAAAATTAATTTTCGCAGTTGCAAAGCTAATTTTATAGCATCGGGTATTAAAGAACTATTGATGAAGTCATCGAAACTTTGAAAATACTTTAAAGAAATCCACGGCATTTTGCCAAATATTATTCAATTATAATTACGAAATGAAGAGTTTTAGTTTAACCTGAGATATATTAAGCTATAAATCTTGAAATTATAAAAATACTTCAGTAATGAGCATATCGTAAAAATACTCACTATAAGAATTTTTCAACTCTAACTTTACCGCTACACCCTTAATATTATAGTATAACAAAAAGTAATATAAAAAATACAATACCTTAGATTCTAAGTAAAAATGTATTTTTGGTATAATTGTTTATTTTGAACTAAATTAGGAATCAGCAACGAGGATGTAACAAATATTTTCCAACTGGAAATAGTCGAACTAAGCGTTCTATAGCTAACCCACTCTCTTATAAATATTTACACTAAATACCAAAGCTAACAAAAAAATAAAAGCAGTAATTCTTTTCATTCTTTAATGTTTCATATTTTGTAAGTATATAAACTCAGAAGGTCATCTATTTTGGCATATTTTTCAAACCCAAGTACTAGGGTTTTTTTATAAATTGAATTATGCCGTATAGCATAAAATACTTCTTTAAATATTTACTCGGCAAATTTATACAAATATTTACGAAAAATTGTCCAGTGAAACATAAGAAGGCTAAAATTAACTTTTACCGGATGTTTATCAGAAAGCATGAAAAGTCAACAGGTATCAAAGATTATTCTAGTGAATAGGGCCCGAAGATATTATATTTGATAATTTAAAACTTTGTTGCACAACAGCTTAAGAAGAGAGAATTAATAAGTCTTAGACGAATGGACGCTGTTATAATTGGCTGCATGCAGTCATTGTTTCACATATAGCAATGGCATCAGAGACTATGTTCACTTGAAAGTTTAGAATACCCTTTTATTGGCCTTCCAATAAAATCAATAAACACATTTATTTTCAATAAGAATGAAAATACAAAGACACAAAATTTTAAATCAATTCTTGATCAATTACAAATTTTACAATAAATGTAGGTCAACCCGCATTTGTTTTTAAAGGCAACCCCCTTTGCTTATTATCTAGTATTATAAAATGTTTCGGAAATATTCATTAATTGTTTGTTGCACAAGAATTTTTATTTACTAACAACTGCATTTAAAATGTCCGCGTAATTTTAATTGCGCAATATATTATTTATTTTTAAACGTGACTTACAATTCGTCTATCATCGAAAGGTTAGTATACTATGATTTGATTGTTTTCCAGTGGCATCAACTTGTGATACTTCCCGTTGTATTGGGAATTGGTATTTATTTGGTACCTCTGGAGTAACATATTTTGGAAAAAACTTATCTTCAAACCATTTATGTTAAAAATTCTTTGTGGAACATCTTCGAAGCTAACTTAGTATTCGTACGCACATATTAACTTATAGGTGATTTAAATCGTATTTTAGTCATTTGCATCACAACCAAGAAGACATTGCATACTTCTCAGTTTGTCCCTTTATACCTTCGTTCGTTGGTCTCGTAACCCTTTCTTGTATCTTAATTTCCCAATTGGAGATGCACATTTTAAACTATGCCCATTCACTTAGTTTGCACATTCTTAAAACGAAAACGGTTGTTTGAATTTTGTGAATTTATTTTGTTGGAGAAGTAGTAGGCAAATTTATATGACGCTTATAAAATAATTACAAAATTTGACAAAAAATAACAGCATCGAAGGTGTGGCCTCGTCTAGTATACTTAGAAGGAAAGCATATTAAGAACAATACAAAAAGAAAACGAACAAAAATCAAAAAATCCTAATATGAAATGCAGCCAGATTTGCCATATTTCCCAATAGGGCGATACGATCTTGGGATAATTGAACTTAAACGATGACTCTACGCTTAAAGTTGTTCCTGAAAAACAACTCCTGCCTTGAACAATCCTGCTACACACCTGCCTTAATGTGCAGAGCCTAAAAAACTTTAATAAGAAAATCTTAACCTTACCTTAAATTTTTCATATCTTAACCTAACATTTAATAAGCGTACCCAACTTCCTAATCCCTTACGTTCCATATTAGTTGTTCGTAACTTCCGTTGTGTCACGTAGACAGCGCAATATTTTCAATGTTGGTTTCCCGTCGGGTAGCCCTATACGATAGCACTGAAGGGGACACTAGGGAATAATATGTGAGAACCGAGGATTCCCAGTTGCACTCTGTTTTGTCCGGTCGGTGCACATCTCAAAAAAGAGGCAAAACTTAAATGGCACGCTAATAAACGAATGTCAAACGCCACCAAAATAGCCTCCTTGATGCGGAGGTAGGGTATGAACTGAGCCGTTTTTCCCATTTCAAATTTGATTCGTCCTTAAATTTTCGTTTAACTAAAGTCCTCCGTAGTACATTATATGCTGTTATTCTTTTCGAGATCATTGGTGCTGCATCCTTACAGATTTTGTCAGCTTTTTTTTTCTCTTATTCATAACATGGGCCTTGGCCTAGTAGCAAGCAGTAACCAAAAAGAAAGTAAAGAAAGGTATGAAGACAAACAAACAGAATCGAACAAAAACAAAGGAAAAGGTACACCATACATTAATAAACTTTGTAAATGTTAAATTCAGTAGAAGTCTTGTTTTCGCGACAGTGTATATATAGAATCAGTTCTTATTGTTGTTTTCGCATTACCATGTACATAAGCCGTAAAATATGACTTTAATATGGTATGGGTGTGTTAGTTATCATCTAATATTTAAATATCTATGAAACAATAAAGGCAGCGTATCGAATTAATTCAATCCACCTCGTATAGTAACTTCTAAAATCATTCCCTGACGCTTCGTTAAAATTTTGTCCAACTTATCCGTTACTAAAAAGTAAATTCAGGTGGAAAATAAATTCATCTGTAGGAAACTTCTAAATAACTATATATATAATTATTAAACTCAATTCTGACTCTTTGAGATCAATAATATTTTCAAAGTGAACCTATATATATATATATATATATATATATAGCTGGTTTGTATAAAGAAACACAGGAAGCTCTGAAGGTTAATACTAGTCAAGAAATATTCGAGAAAATTAAGCAAAAAAATCGTGAACGATGTAACCGACCCACACGTGATCGTGATGCTAGAGGCGCCGCGCTGGTAATTAGAAACAACGATTCCCGTGATAAAAAGAAATGAAAGAGTAGACAATATTAAATTTCTAAACAAAATGGTTGCACCGATATTCAGGTATATCGGATGATATCCGAAAAAGTATTAGAAAGTGTAAAATGAAGGATTAGTTAGTTTATTTCGGCGGGAGCGTTTTCTTTATTTTAGCGGCCTTCTGTATTGTATTTGTCGAGAGATTATAGTAATCTCCTTTTGGCTTTGGTAGCCGGGATTGGATTTCCGAGTTGTTTGGATTAAATAATCGACAGCGCTAAAGGCACCTTTCTACGTGTAGTTCACTCTCGTCTTGGATCATCATAGTAATTTGACTAAAAAGTAACACACACTTTCCGCAGATTCTGTAAGTGAATATTTTCACCTTTATTCTCAATCACTTTGTTGGTCTTCGATAATTTCAGACCTTTTAAAATCCTTGAGGGGTTGTATTTCATCAGTCAGCGTAAAATTAATGCAAAAATTTATTACCGAATTAAAATCTACGAAACAAATGGGCTGGAGAATATTTAAAAAGTCTGTTAACTTAACGTTTCAATTTTATTGTAGTATAGAAAATTATTATTTTATTCTATGTATCAAAGGAAATAACGATCGGTACATTTTACTGTAACAGTGTTTAATATACAGGATGTCAGCGATATAAAGCACATTACTATAACAGCAGACACGTATTAATATGCGCGACAAAAAAACGCTTATAAACTATCTGCCTAAATTGCATAGTTTTCGAAATATTTGCAATTAAAGTTTTCAGGCCGCCTCTGCCTTTGAATTTGGTTTGCTGTATTGAATAAGAAATTGCTGGTCAACTACACATGTATAGTAAGTGCTGAGGCCGAACAAACGGCTTCAGTATGACGCATACGATTTCACTAGTGAATGTTCCCAGATGTTATTAAGAATAACCATTTACCGTTCAATATAAAAAGTTTTATTTTCTTCGTCATCAGTTCTAGTGTGTATTAAATAAAATCTTTTATTATAAAAACAAGGTTTTTACTTTATAGATATGTATCATTTTTAATATGCATACGATTGGATTATTGAATACGGACACATAAATAACTTTCACTTATACAAAGCCGGCTTTAATATGAAGTTAAATTTTTTTGATAATTATCTTCATATTATTAATATTTGCAACCGCTTGTCTTGTGTATAATTGAAATTTTGTAAAATAGTTAAAAATCTAAACGATAAATGAATTTCATTAAAATTTTGTATAATTTACAAGTTAAAACTACGTT
>JAHWXV010493136.1:0-11189 GCA_024586415.1 Phrixothrix hirtus | reverse complement strand
TACCGAACTAACCTCACCCCGACCCGAACTCCGCAACTATTTTTGAGCTGTCGTGCACTGCATGCAATTCGGTCCATTTGTCTCAAATGACCGTAGCAACGCTTGCGCCCAAGCTTGCAATAATTTACATGTATCTGAATAACTTAATAATCAAAAATGTTTATACAATCAGTAATTATTAGAAGGTCATAATCCATTTGTTTCAATTCATTTAAAATTAAACGGTAGCGACAATGTGTCTTGGTACGTTAAGTAAATTTGCAAACTAAAACGGTCTTGATAAATTACTTTAAAAATTGAAATGTGTCGGATCCCTTTATTGTATACAGACAAAAGTACGTAGACAGCACTTACTATTTTTGATGATTCTAACATTGTTTAAACTTAAAACAAAGTCGCCCTTGTATCCTAATTACATGGAAATCCCTCTCGGGTGGAACTAACGGAACGGTACCTGCATAAATCTTGCCAAATTTCGAATCCCAAATTAATTCCGGAAACCCCAACTTCGACACCAATGGCCTAGTGGATTAATAATTTTGACAAAGACATTTAAAATCTAGAAATTAAAGACACACGGCACTGCTTTAAATAAATTTTCTCTCCGCAAACTGTGTCGCTTCGAAACTATGCATTTCTCCTCTGAGAATCTTAAAACTGCTTATTTCTCAATCTTCGCGTTAGCGTCCGATATCTTGGAACGATTTGTGATTATGTTGATGTAAAAATAATTTTTAAACAAGATTCTCGTATTTTCATATACATTACTTATTTGAGATTCTGTTTGTATAGTTTTCGCATGGATATCTAACTGCACGGATCACCTTGACACGTGTTTCAGTGGTACTTTACTGTTTATCTCGGCCTAAAACCTGACCACGTCATCTGTGGGAATACAAAATAATTGACTTCTTTTTAGTATACCAAACCTTTACTATGTATTTTTGCAATGAATAGTTTTATATATAATACGAGTTGGATCTAAATAGTTTTTAATTTTAACCTATTTATTTCTGAGGAGCATGATTTCTTACTGAAATTTAAAAGGAACCCTACTCGAATTAAATTTATTAAATAGGTAATGTATGCATTCATGCATCACAAAAGCATTGTTATTACTTGAATTTTTACAAAACGCAGCAAGGGCTGATGCATTCGCTGATTTTTTTTAGAATATAGGATGCTCCATTACTCGCTCGCTGATTACAAAATATTAAAAAAAAAATATTATTGTATAGGTAGACAGACAAACGCGATTTGCGATATTTTACAGCCAAACTCGGTATTTTCTCGGGTCAGCACTGAAACACAGGGGGTTGCATTTACAAAATTCTAAAATTCAGAAATTTAGTGCTTTAACATCACGGGCGAAAATTTTCCAACATTGTGCAACAAAAATGCTAGACTTGATACGAAAATATGGAAAACACTAGTGATTCAAGAAATTCAAAGAAGCTTTACTAAGTTAAATTATACGAGGGCTAGCCAGAAAGTCGAATACGTTTTGTTGTAAAAAAACCTCAGTACAAAAAAAAAGCGGCACCGAAATACTACTTTTTAACGCACTTATAGCGGTAAACAAGCTTTGAAATTTCATTGTCCCAAAATTCTGCCGCCTGAGACTTCAACCGATTAGTAACATCCTCTTTCAGTTCCTCATCGTCATCAAAGCGCTGCGTTGCGAGTCACGACTTCATCTTTGGGAAGAGGAGGAAGTCGCTGGGTGCAAGAACCGGGCGATATGGTAGATGAGGAAAAATCTCCCACTAAAAATCTTCAAGGAGTTGCCGGGTGCGGTTTTCCGTGTATGGTCGGACGTCATTGTGAAAAAACAAAGTTTTTGAACTCAAATTTCCTGTACGTTTGTTCGGAAACGCTCTTATCAAATTTTGCAGATTTTGGCAATACCTCTCAGAGTTAATTGTTGTTCCACGTTCAAGGAAATTAATAAGAAGCACGCCTTTCCTGTCCCAAAAATCAGTTACCATAATTTTCCTTGCAGACAAGGTTTGCATGCATTTTTTCGGTTTTTTTGGGGAATTTGTGCGCCCCAACTCCATAGATTGCAATTTGGTCTCGCAGATCACATGTTTAACCCACGTCTCGTTTCCTGTTACGATCCGATCCAATTATGGGTTACCATCTTTGTCGTAAGAGCCCTAAGACGTTAATGACGCTGTCATACGCTGATTCTTGCGATTTTCTGTCAGGAGTTTTGGGACCCATCTTGCACAAAATGTGTGGTATCCCAGTTTATGAGAAACAATTTCATGCGTGAAATTTGTGGACCACTGAGTGAAAGCTCTGTTATTGTGAATCGGCGGTTTTCTCTAACATTTTCATCGACTTTTGCAACAATTTCATCAGTCGTCCACTTCGCTCTTCGTTCAGCCATTTTTAAACCTAATGCACCGTTGACGCGCTCCACCTTCAGTGATAACGTTTTTCCCGTACACCTCACACAATTGTCGATAAATTTCAATAGGTTTACATTTTTCGCTTATTACAGATCGCATCTCACAACTCGCGGGATTTTCTATTGCGGCACACAACTGTTACTGTGAAATAACGGGGAACGACACAAACCTCGTGCTAACACGGCTGGCTGCTGACTGAGCCAAGGAACGCGCAGACACCAAGATGGGCGCGCTGCACACGCTCAAAGCGGCTATAGACGAAAACGTAATCGACTTTCTGGATAGCCCTCGTATTTTATACTTTAACCAACTTTGAAATAAAGCAACAATTTTTAATTGATCAAACGCAGCAAACTAATATAAAGTCACCTTTAACTCGGCTTATTTAACTTCATCTGTTTGCTTTAAGACTGTAACGCTCTTAAAAATAAATAAATAAAATTGTACTCTAAATTTGTACTCTAATTCAAACAGCCTAGACTCTATAATTGTTTTAAAACGTTATTGACGGTTGCTTTGTAAAAACTCTCAGGATCGTGGGAATTGGTGTTCAAAGGAGTCTGTCGATTATATCCTTGAGCGCTAGCTTTAACTTAAGAAAACAAATGTTGAGGATATAGAGATGAAATTCTGCGGATAGAATTACACTCCTTGTTTCGGCCAGGTGAGCATTAATTAAAAGCTAACGTCCTGTAACAATTCTTATAATTTGATAATTACTTATCGAACAATTCAATTAATGTAAAGTAAATTAAGTAAAATTAGATACTAATTATGTTGAGCATTAGGTAGCATGGTCCGGAAATATCAAGACTCAGCCGTCGTTTCATCTAGGTACCTATCAGATAACAAAGGGATCATACGATGATCTTCCAAGTTTAAACAGAATTAATATTTTACCCATGCTCAAGTGATTTTGACAAGTTTTTTCTAGAAGAAAATTTACTTAGATTTCCACTGGTTATGTTTCAAATCAATTTAACTGCAACCAATTCCTCAGCTATAGAAAATTAAATTACAGCTCGTCGGATAACTTAATGATTTAATAAAACAAACAACAAAGTTGTTTAATTAACGAAGTGTTATAAATAAATTGAGATACAAAAGAATTTTGTTTATTAAAAAAATCGGTTTAATGAAATTTTGTGCCGAAATAAGAAAATCATAACAATTAACGAAAATTTAGTCCCTCACCGAATTTTTGCAATGCCAAAATTTAATAACACGACGATTACTTTGGGGGTTGATATTCTCAGGTCAAGTAATAGATGAGCTTATCCGGAGAGAATCTCAAATATTTACTCGTTTGAATCGAATGGCCATGGGTAGGAAATTTTTCTCTAAATGCTACACCATGTTGAACTTATTTCAATCAATAAAACAATATAATAAATAAAAGCATACGTTTACATGAATTTTAATTCCAACTGCTTGTTGGTTCTTCCGGAGTAAACACAACTATCACCCAAACCAAGATTATATCAAGTTTTACCACAATTTCCGCCCCTAGTCATGTTTGGCGCTGGAAATGGTCACATTATAACACTAATTAATTTAATAATTTCATAACAAAAACAAGAACAAGTTTTCACCATGATACTATTGATTGTAGATTCCACAACCATTAGTTATGAAATTTAAAACCAAACGCCAACTGCAAAATACAAGGGTCGAGAACGATGTGAAAAAATACGTTGCGCAACGTTATCTCGTTATGCAGAATAAATTAATATGGTTTAATTAAACGAAATTTTGATATGAAACTTACGACTCGAATGTAAATATTAGGAAATGTTAGTTTTAAAAGAATAACTCAATTACCAGTGTTTAATTTAATTTCCAATATAATGTGGTTTATAAAAGAATAGTCGGCAACCAAAGTTGCATCAAAATTATTGAACAATTTAAATATTAGTTTCCAACGATTTTGAAGAATTACAATTAAAGAATGATTGAACAAAAACGTACATTAACTAATAATGAGCCCAAATAACGAAAATATTAACTAATTTAAATCATAGTTCGTAAAATAAAACAATACAAGACGTATGCGCCAGTGAGTTAATGAACAAAAATGAGAGCTGTATAGATTTTCAAATGATTTTAAAACTAAAAACATCTCAAATACAAATATAAGTAAATAATTGTACAATACTAGAGAGTGTAAAGAAAATAAGGCGCGAAAGGTGCTATAACTTTTTCGCTAACGTTAGCAAGACATTTCAAATTAACAATTTTACACTCTGGCAACATTGCATTAAAATCATTTTGATCTTAATGACCTATATTCTGCTATGAAAATAATTTCGTGCAAAAGAGTCTGTTTATGACTATCGCCTCCATTTGTTTAGGCAATAATCTATAACGAGGGTTTAAGGAAAAAGTTAGGGTAAATGACCTTGGACTTTGTTTTGGTAAGTAGCAAAATGTTAAAATAATTTAAAATTACAACTTTTGATTAATTTTGAAGTTCTAAAAGGATTAAGTTACCGGACAAATTCTCGTATTTAAATGTGTAACTTTCATGTTTATTATTAGAATAAATACAATGGTTATTTTAGTCTTGTCATTATTAACAGCAAGATTCGAAGGCAAGTGGGGTATAACAAAATAGGTAAACAAATAAAATGTAAAAACATATTTAAATTTTAAAATTTAGAAGAAGACAAAAATTAATTAATTGAATAATTTATTTAATTGTAACAACCTAGTAAATTTTATACATTCAAGTTAGGCCAAATGTATACAGGGTGTTTGGTGAGGATATTTAAATATTCTGAACATCGATTCCTGCGCTAATTTAAAGCAAAAATGTGACAATTGTCAGGAATGTCACGCATTACAATCCACACTGGTATGACGACTTCAGGGTCGATTATCTCGAGTAGGGTTGGAATTTCTACTTTTTTGTACTTGAACATTTTTCTTAGAATCAGGTCAGGAATCGATGTTCAGCATATTTAAATATCCTCACCAAACACCCTGTATAACAAAATTCCCGTTTACAACCTGAAAGTCAATACTTCACATTAACACGAGCAATTAATATTTAAGTAAAAAGTAGAAGAGCATTGAAAATAACGAAATTAGTCTTTAAAATTAGCGAAAATAGGGAAACTAAATCTTCATTCACAATATCAAAATCAAAACATAACTGAACAAAAGGGAATGTTGAAAGATCTTGAACAATCGACTTAAATACACTACTAAGATGTTTACGACCATAAGTCAGGGTATTCCAATAACGGTGTTTGACTAATTTATGAATGACAAGTTTACAGACCTGACGCGGTTGCCGAGTTTTCTAGTTAGCAGAATTTATAATTATATGAAATATATTTTATTAAATTATGTCTTAACTATTACCTAAATGTGTTGGTGTGTTTAATAAGAACTATGTTTTGGACAACTCCTAAATAAAAATATTAATTAATCTCTGAAATCTGACTTTTACTAATTTTTTTCATGAAAATCGTTAGATTTTGTTCTACAAGACTTTATTGTTTGTAATGGTGTCTTCTATCACCTTATAAGAACGTATACTATTTTCTTTACACCCTGTATACGGTAAATATTTCAAGCATGAAAATTAAATCTTTGTTACCAAATTGCTATTTAAATTGTAACATTTCCAGCGAAATATGTTAATGTGAAAAAGTGACGTGAAATCCGATTTGCAACAAATCCGCGCGTCTTAGGTTTCCGCGAAAATACCAGAAGATTAAATTGATAAGACATTTTAAAAAGACCATAAGAAGTTAACCGGAAGGGAGTGACCGAGAACTAATTTAAAATAAATATTGTTCAGTAACCTGCATGTAGAACTTAAAGATGACGAAATATTACGCAATAACCAAAGTATTAAGAAACCGTCCAAAGTGAATAAAGTTTGCTACCGAAATGTATAACAAACATAAAACAATCTCGAAACCGAATCTAATTAACCAGAAAGCATTAATTGGAATTGCGCAATATTACGTTATAATTAAATTGCTAAGCAAAGCATACGAGCGATAGGCTTATCAATAAGTGTAAGGCCGAAAAACAACTGTCTACAATCTTCTTAGAACAGAGAACGAAACACCGAGTATTCTATATAACAGATCTTGCTATTACGTACTTGAACTAACACCGTACCATTCTTTGTATAAAGAATAGATGCATTTCTACCTATAAGGTCGAGACATTTTTGTTAAGTTAAAAAGCGCTTTGTTAATTGCAAAGAACGCAAACTGTCTACGCCGTCGCAGAATTAAAACAGCGAAATTAGTTCAGCCATCCAAAAGGGTGAAACCTCCCTTTTATCCGATCCTGTCAAGCTTATTGTCGAAAGCGGATGAGTTGCTCTGTAACGGCCCTGCTTCGGCAATAAGCATAGATAAAACGCTCAAACGAGTTGAATCTGTAGCGAATATTCGGGCGCCGCTATCAACCGTGATCACGCTGTCGTCAAACGCCTTTGAGTTGTTTAAGTAGCGAGAGTCTGCTTGACGCCAGCATCCCGTGATATCTTCGTCTACCGAGTGGCATCTGTCACGAGTGGACCGTCCGAATCTCTATGCGAAGGAGCACGTTCGCAAACGACGTGACTCCTTTCGCACCCTAAAGGATACTGAACTAGTAGAGCAACATTTATAAGTACGTCGTTTCCTTTGCAAGCGACGCTACGCGTGTCATAATTATCTTCATACTGCATTGAAAGCCTTCGATTATTTAAAACCAAATTATTTAAATTACAACTGTTAAATATCAGCCAATGTAAATATGTACAAAGTATTAGAAAGTGCTCATTTAAATTATTATTTCCGTTATTATGAATAAAATCACTTTTGAAGGTTTCATCCATCTTATTATTTCCGCCGAGCTTAATTATTAAATATGTGATTGTGAAACGATCGTTTCACATAAGAAGTCGCGACCACTTTTGAGGGTCGTTCCATTTCCTCTTTAGGATAACCGAATACGAACCGTTCCAAGGGAGAGTCCTGGCAGTTTTAGTGCCCTCAACTAGACCAAACTGAATCTGCCCATTCCAATGAGTAATCCCGGTAGCAAAAATATAAATTAATTTTATTGAACTTGTGACCCGTTTTGAACCGTTACTAAATAAATTTGCCCCAATAATTAGTCTAATACATCTAAATGATTGAGTTCATCCAAGGTTATAAAATTTGCTCAATGTTTTATGATAATAAAAATAATTTAAAAGTTTTGAATTCTAATTGTTTAATTCAGTTAAACATATTGATAAATAATTGCGCAGGTTACGGTTCCTGAATTCTGACGTATTCATTGGAAAATAGGTAACAATGGAGTCTTTCATAAATATAGAAAAAGCGGTGAATGAAATCGTAAACATTGGATTTTTATATCTAACTTTACAATTAGAACAAAACAATCCCCAAGTGAGACAACAGATATTGCCCTATTTAACGAATTGGTACGTAGCCACACAAACGACAAAACAACATCACAGTCTGCCTAATATCGCGGGTTACAAACGGAAGCTATATGAAAAAACATTCGAGCGAACGTGATTAACTGAGCGCAACGGAATAAGACGTTAGAAATTTTAGGATTCATGCGAACTTATAGCAAATTAGAAAATCTAAAATTAACCTAATTATTTAAAAAATGGAAAGATGTATGAATTTAGCACAATTTATAATATAAAGTGCGTAAGCATTGGCGTATCATGATTACGTTTTTTAATTTAATATTAAAGGTCTTAATAAAATAATTTAGAGCAAGGCAGTGTTTTTTTGTTTGTTTGCTTTTGTGGCTGAGAGTTCGGGATGCGGGAATTTCCCTTGGCCCCCTTGGTCTAGGACTGCCTACTAGAATTTTGCCGAATCTGGAGGAGTTCCACATTAACATTACTTCTTATCCGAGAAGGCATGCTTTTAAATTTTTCTCCGCTGAAAAATTTACCGACCTCGATCAGGTTTGAACCCGCGTCCCTTGGGTGCAGAGGAAAACATCCTAACCACTACACTAGCCGGGGTCGGCAAGACAGTGTTATTAAAAATACAATAAAGTCATAGGCGGCTCGTGATTATTATTTTAGTTAAAATATAAAACCATAACCAATAAATTTGTACTAAAATGAAGGCCGTTGGCAAGCAACACAACTGAAGAAAATTACTGAATCAGATATTCTCGAGACTATGTTATAAAGTGTTAAATGGTCACTTTTAACAGTTTTTTTAAAGTACAGCTCATGGATAAGTAAATGTTATGCACTGTTTGTTCAGGATAGTTCTCCCTTTACAATGTTTAATACAATAGATAGTACGAGTATCTACAGGGTGTCTGAAAAGTCACGCACCATAGGGATTATAAGTAACAAGTAAATAACACATTTATTTACAATATATTTCACAAAATTCGTTCAATATGGCCCTCCGTGTAAGTCAAAACATATTGAAAACGGTCTCCCGCGTTCCGGACAATGTTCGCCACTAATTCAGGCGGAATTGAACGACACGCAGTTGAGATGCGCTCTCTCAAATAGTCTTTGTCTCTAATCTTGACTGTGTATACTTTGGATTTTACATAACCCCGCACAGAATTATCTATCGGGTTTAAGTCCGGAGTTCGCGGTGGCCATTCCATTCGTCCTCTAGGACTAATTCACTGTGGGAAATTTTCATCTAGCCAATGACGAACTTGTGTACCATAGTGTGGGTCCTGCATGAACCATTCTGGTTTTCCCAAACCCTGGAAATCCAGATCAAGGAGCAGTTCATCTCCGAGCATTGTCACTGTTAACTGTACCGTCAAAGAAATAAGGGCATATGATCCGGTCTTCGCACAAGTCACACCAAATCATGATGCGATCAGCACCTTGCTCCTTACTGTCGACGTACCAGTGAGGGTTACTGTCAGATCAAAAACGCAGGTTATGTCGGTGAACCTCTCCATTTACATAAAAATTAGCTTTGTCCGAAAACGCAACTGGGTCTTCCTCCAACTTTGTCAAAAACCAATAGCACATTTCCATACGGCGGTCAGGATCGTCTTCTGATATGTTCTTCTGCAAAGTGCTTCGAGGATCGCCCAGATTTTTTGGGACTCGCAATAACTTTGACCAAAACTCCTTCCACAACCGCTTCTGAAGTGCTGGGACGGCCACTTCTTTTAGCATCAGCTACACTAGCTGTAGCTTTGAACTTTGTTGGCAATTTGCCAACTGCTGTGTGCGACACTAACTCTCGTTCAGGATGCCCCATTGTCACGGTCTCACCTTTGACTTTAACTTGTTTGGTATTAATTTTGTATGTACATTTAGTACGCCCTGTATATAACTATTTAAAATTGGGTTTTGAATATTTTTAGGGATATACGGTATTAAATAATTATTTTTCTTATAATAGGATTCCAGGGATGAAGATCGATACCGATTAATAAATCTTAGTAGGGAATTTGTTAAATTTAATTCGTTTACCCGATAGGTGCTGCTATCCTGTGAGAGAATTTGGGAACGTAAAGTTTCTTTTTAAAAATTTCATGTCGTTAGAAATACTTCGTTCTTATCGCGCATTCGTCCTCCAGTTGTTCATGTAATAACGTGCAAGAGTTCGATTCATTTTTGTCGCTGTTGAAATGTAGAATCAGACGTTAACAATTTGATTGTAACGGTAAGAGCTGTTTCCTTTTTTTTACGGTCACATAAATTGATTCTTTATTCAGCTTGTTTGGTACCCTACGTTACTAGATTTGTTTGGTATCGTACTTTGCGAGGTCTGGTTTCCCTTTTATTTTTGGTTCATCGAGCGTCCTCGAGAAGTATTGCTGGATGTCTCCCAATACGAGAGGGATGCTGTTAAACGCAGGGAGACTTGAAGGGTCGTAAAACAAATTCTTAGTTCTTTAACGCGTCGTATAAGTTACAAGGGCGATGTTGTTAATCGACCCGATAGCGTCCGGTGCTGGCGTCCAGATGTGCCCGCTTAGTTATGCGTCCTCAACGTATTTACATGCTTTTTAATTTCTGAGTCGATATATAAAATTTGCTTTATGTATCGAATAATGTTTATTGCTTAGTTAGATTAACTATTTTTATTAAATGTGAAATAATTGCGTCACTTTGCTTGCTTTGTAAAATTTAATTGTTGAATCACCTTAATGAACGTATCAGTAACCGTAATAACCGCAAGATAAGAGAAACAAAACTTATTTTACTTTTCAAATTTGAATTTGGTAGACAATAAATATTGCAGTAGTATACGAGGCACTCTCGTTTATTTTAGGCAGCATAGATATAAGTTTCTCTAGAGAAAAAGGTATGAGATGCTAACGAATTAATCATTTGTATTACGAAACTCAAAAACATTTTATTTCATTAATTAGTTTTCTTTATTAAGGTCATATTTGCAGAATTGAATAGCATATAATCATGCATATTCCTTTTATATCTAACATATGATACAGCTTATCTGCTATTAGAAGAACTGAACGGACGCTATTATTATATTTAGTTTCTTTTTTGATAAATACTTAATATCCTTTTCTAATTGTTTATATTCACTTATTCTATTTGAATGTCAATTATATCCTTTAGTAGGATTTAAAGTTTAATATTATTGCAACTGGCAATATAGCTTAATAAAAATTATTCTAGGTTAGCTTTGATCTACAAAAGGCATTTCAATAATCCTATTTGAATGTCAATGCACCCCTAACCAGGGTATAAATTCTTTATTGTTATATATTATATTATTTTGTTTGTTATTATTATACTGTTGCTGAATTGGTGGTATTACACCGGTA